>JAUZSW010413287.1:0-19725 GCA_034780735.1 Hyalogyrina grasslei
ATATAAATATGGTTATAAAATTATCAAAAAAGCAAGCGCAGGAGCGCGCGGATAAGTTGACTGGTGAAATTGATAGACTTCGGTTACTTTATCATGTAAAGGATGATCCGACTGTTGATGATGTGGTTTATTCATCACTCATGGATGAACTGCGCAGTTTGGAGGCTATGTATCCAGAGTTAAAAAGCTCTACTAGTCCAACGCAAAGAATTGGAGGAACTCCACTTGATAAGTTCAAAAAGATTCAACACAAGGTAAGGCAATGGTCATTTGATGATTTATTTGATTTTGATGAATTGAGAAGATGGGAAGAGAAAATAATGCGCATGATGGTCAAAAAAGGATTCAAAAATCAGAAGCCTCAATACTGTGCGGAAATTAAGATTGATGGACTCAAGATTATACTTACTTATGAAAAAGGAGAATTAGTCTCAGCAGCGACTAGAGGAGATGGTAAAATTGGTGAAGATGTTACTCATAATATAAAGACAATTCATTCAGTGCCGCTTAAGCTGAAATTCCCGACAGATTTGGTAGCAGTGGGGGAGGTGTGGCTACCAGAGAGTGAACTTAGCAGGATAAACAAAGAGCGTGAAAAAACTGGAGAGGCAAAATTTGCAAATGCTCGTAATGCAGCAGCAGGCTCAATACGGCAATTGGACCCAAAAGTTGTAGCGAGGCGTAAATTGGAAATGTTTGTATATGATATCGATTTGATAGAAAGTAATGATAATTACTTCATGGATCCAAAAACTCAAATAGATGAATTGGAGCTATTGGAAGCTTTAGGATTTAAGACAAATGATTCATATATTTTGTGTAAAAAGATAGAAGAGGTTGAGGCGCTGTATAATAACTGGACGAATAAAAGAAATGCTCAGGAATATGCAATAGACGGAATAGTTATTAAAATTAATGATAGAAAAATACAGGATGCTCTAGGTTATACTGGGAAGAGTCCACGATTTGCAATTGCATACAAATTTCCAGCAGAGCGGACGACTACTGTTGTGGAGAATATAAGTGTGCAAGTCGGTAGGACAGGCGTCCTTACGCCCGTGGCGCATTTGCGACCAGTAGCCGTAGCAGGAACAACTGTTGCTAGAGCAACACTGCACAATGCGGACGAAATAGCTAGGTTGGGTGTAAAAATTGGAGATACAGTTGTTATACAAAAAGCGGGTGATATTATACCAGAGATTGTGGAAGTTTTGACAAATATGCGTACAGGAGATGAATCTGAATTTGATATGATCAGTGCTTGTGAGGAGGCTTGCGGAGGTCCCATCATCAAAGATGTTATCGGTACAAAAGATGAAGATGAAAGCGCAGCATATTATTGTAAGGATAAAAATTCATTTGCAATTCAAAAGGAACGACTAAGTCATTTCGTTTCTAAAAAAGGTATGAATATCGATGGGTGTGGTGAAAAGATCATTGAACAACTTATGAATGAGGGAATTGTTTCTGATGCGGCTGATATTTTTGAATTAAAGATTGGAGATATTGACCACATAGAGCGCTTCGCAGATAAATCAGCTCAAAACCTTATTGATGCTATCGCTTTGGCAAAAGAGGTTAAATTGGAGAAATTTTTATTTGCATTGGGTATTCGGTATATAGGGGAAGAAACTACAATTCTTATTGTAAATAATCTAAGAAAAATAGCAGAAAATAAGATTGAGAGTTTGATAGATTTGAAAAATGCATTTGCACAAGTTACTGTAGAACAATTAGAGAGTATTGATGGGATTGGAAATAGAGCAGCTAGTAGTTTTGTTGCGTGGTTTAGTGATGAAAAATATCAGGAAATGCTTGAGAAAATGTATGAGTTGGGAGTGGATATCATTGTGGGAGATGACACTGTTATAAATGAGAAAATATCAGGAAAAACATTTGTACTAACAGGAACCTTATCAATAATGTCACGTGATGAAGCGAAGGATATTATTCGAAATGCTGGCGGTAAAATCGTTTCTACTGTAAGTAAGAATACGAGTTATGTAGTCGCAGGAGAAAAAGCTGGATCAAAACTGGTAAAAGCAAAAAAAATCGGAGTTACGGTAATTAATGAAGACGAATTAAAAAAAATGCTATAGCCTGGATTGTAAAAAAAGTAATAATGACATATAATGAAAATAATATTATTAAATAACATAACTTATGACAGAGCAAAAAGTTGAAGAAGCAGCACAAAAGCAACCTGTGCAAGAGACACAAACACAACAAACACCAAATACTACACAGTCTCAGCGATATTATAGTGGGTTTTGGGTGCGAGGTGCAGCTCATATCATTGACGGTGTAATTTTGGGAATAGTATCACTTGTTATTATAATGCCACTTAGTTTTGTAATTGGTTTTGTGTCTGCAATGAGCGATTCTGGACTTATGAGTGCTATAGGTCAGATAATCTCAACACTTATTGGATTTGCTGTTGGATGGGGTTATTATGTTTTTATGACACATAAATTTCAAGCAACGCTTGGTAAAATGGCTGTTGGTGTAAAAGTGGTTGATGATGGGGGTCAAAAATTATCATTGGGTAAGGTAATATTACGTGAAACCATAGGTAAATTTGTTTCAGGGATTTTGTTAGGAATTGGATATTTGATGGTAGCGTTTACTTCAAAAAAACAAGGATTACATGACATGATATCACAGTCAACAGTGGTTTATAAGGATGTTCAAAAAGGTGCAAATAATATGGTTGTTACAATTGTTTATATTGTGTATGGTCTTATAATGGCTGCATTTTTAGCAATGATTGTATTTTTTGTTGTCGTAGTAGGTGTGGCAGCAGTTGGTGAAAGTGGTGCTTTTAGTCTAGACTCATTCATGGAGGGTATTAATGATGAAATTACTGATAATGAAATCATGGATGATGATTATTTTGTCAATGATGGGCAATTTGATGAGATGCCACTTGATATGGAAGAATTAGAACAATGGGCAGATGAAGTGGAGGGAGATTATTAAATTTCAAAAGTAATAGGTAGTAATATAATTTATGGAACTTACAAAAGAAAATGTACGTGATATCGCACATTTAGCTCGAATTGGTGTAACTGATGACGAGGTAGCACTTTATCAAACAGATTTGTCTAGTGTGTTGGGGTATTTTGAAAAGTTGCAAGAAGTCGATACTGATGTTGTGGAAGAAATTGGACACATAACAGGTGCGACAGATGTGTATCGTTTAGATGAGGTAGATGAAATGGATGATGGAGGAAAAAAGATGATAATGGATGCTATACCAGACGAGAAAGACGGATATATCAAGGTAAAAAGTGTGTTGTAAGTTACCGATTATCAAAAAAGCTATCTGTCGGTAGACAGACTAATTACTAAGTATACTACATACATGATTCGAGATTTACATGAAAAATTACTAAATGGAGAAGTGACTGCAAAAGAATTGGCACAAAAACATTTAGATACGATTGATAAAAAGGATGGGGAGTTAAATGCCTTTTTAACTGTGACAAAAGACTTGGCGTTAGAGCAAGCTGAAAAAGTTGATGCAAAAATAAAAAATGGAGAAAAAATTGATCTCTTGGCAGGCCTGCCATGTGCTTTAAAGGATAATATTTGCGTAAATGCAGTGAAGACAACAGCAGCTTCAAAGATATTAGAGAATTATATTGCGCCATATGATGCAACAGTTACGAAGCGAGTGAAAGGCAGTGGTGCTGTTATACTTGGAAAGACAAATCTCGATGAATTTGCTTGTGGCGGCAGCACGGAAAATTCTGCGTTTGGTCCGAGTAAAAATCCAATTGATACGAGTCGTGTGCCAGGAGGCTCTAGTGGTGGAAGTGTTGTATCCGTGGCTTCTGACGAAGTAGTGTGGGCACTGGGAACTGATACTGGCGGCTCCGTCAGACAACCATCAAGTTTTTGTGGAACTGTTGGCCTGAAGCCAACTTATGGGCGTGTGTCACGGTATGGTGTGATTGCTATGGGCTCAAGTCTTGATCAGGTGGGTCCTGTAACAAAGACTGTGGAAGACGCTGCCATTGTGTTATCTCGAATTGCTGGACGTGATAAAATGGACGCAACAAGTGCAAAGAGTGGCGATAAACCATATGAGGATTATTGTTTGGGAAACATAAAAGGAGCAAAAATTGGTATACCTAATGAATATTTAGGGGATGGATTAGATGAATCTGTGAGGGAAGTATTTATGGAAGCGATTGAGAAATATAAAGAATTAGGGGCTACGATAGTAGATATAAAATTACCACATACTGAATATGCATTAGCTACGTACTATATTATTATGCCAGCGGAACTCAGTTCAAACCTAGCTAGATTTGATGGAATTCGATATAATAGTGTGGAGGGAATTGAACCAGATACAGTTTTAGACCAGTATTTAGAATCACGTGGAAAAGGCTTTGGACCAGAAGTAAAAAGGCGAGTAATGTTGGGGACATATATATTGTCGGCAGGATATTATGATGCATATTACAAGAAAGCTCAAAAAGTTCGTGCACTTATTAAAAAAGATTTTGAAAATGCATTTGAAAAAGTGGATTATATATTCACACCAACTACACCAGAATTAGCGTTTAAATTTGGTGAAAAAACAGATGATCCACTCAAGATGTATCTCTCAGATATTTATACAGTAACGGCAAATCTCGCAGGAGTACCAGCCATTTCTATTCCAATAGGAACAGTGGATGTGGATGGAAAAAACTTGCCAGTGGGTGGACAACTTATGGGTAAATGGTTTGATGAGGAGGGGATACTTAATGCAGGGCATACATTTGAGATAAATTCATAGGAGTACAAGAATATGGAAGAAATTTTTATTACAATATGGACAGTAGCTCAGGATGGATATATGACTTTTTTACAAAGTACTACTTTTTTTGTAATTAAAATTCTCTTAGCAATTTACACTACTGTTTTGGTTGTAGATGTATTATTGCTTATATACTTGGGTGATGTACGTAGTCAATTGCGTAGTTTGCGCAGAGGCGCCTCCAGTACAAAGGTGGCTAAAAAAGCGGACATACGAGAATGGTTATCTATCGAAAACAGGCTGAAATCACAAGATGAAAAACAATATAGAGCAGCAGTTCTTCAAGCAGATCAATTCGTATATAATTCACTGGAAACGCAGGGATATAGCGGAGTGAATTTTTCAGAGCGCGTATCTCAAATTCCTGCAGGTTCCTGCTCCTCACTTGATGGCGCACGTGATGTGCATGCTTTAGTTAAACAAATCATACTAAAGGATGATTTACGTATAACTAAAGAGCAGGCACAAAATGCACTTGGTGTGTACGAAAAGTTTTTGCGTAATTTAGATGTTTTGTAAATTTGATATATGATAAAATTAATGTTTAAGTTAAAAAAATAATAAAAAAATATGCAAAAAATAAAAAAAATATGTACAATTGTAGCCGGGGTTGCGTTATTTGGTTTGTGTATTGTGGTAAATAATGTAAATGCTGCAAGTCCAGAAGTGATTGAAGAATATTACGATGAAGTTATAGATGGAGCAAATGACGTGTATTCAAATGATGGTTACATATATGTTATAGGTAATTCAAAGATGAGTATTTTTAAAATAACAAAAAATACACTTTCTAAAGTTAGTGAGATTGATTTATATGGAGAGAGGATTATTGTTGATAATGGATATGCTTATATTGTGGATAATGTGGGTAAGATATATATAATAGATATCAGAGATAAAAATAATCTTGTACAAGTTAGCGTGATGACATCTGGACAATATAGTTTATCGGGTAGTGATATTGGAGTTGCTAATGATTTGTATGTAAGGGGCGCATATTTATACACGGGAAATACTAACGGAGTTTCTGTAATAGATGTGAATGATAAGAGTCACCCTATTCGCGTAAGCTATGTATTAGATGACGAGGGAGTAACTGACACTGCATTATGGGTTAGTGAAGATATCGTTGTAAGTGGTAATTATGCATATATTGCAAGTAGTTTTGACGATGCTATTGCTGTTGTTGATGTGTCAGATCCGACAAGTATTACTTATGTTGGAGATGTGCGAGATTCAGTCAGTACGAGATATCTTTTAAGTGGAGAAAGTGAATTACAAGTAGAAGGAGCATACCTTTATGTATATAATGATGTAGAGGGGTTCAGTGTATTTGATATTTCATCACCAACTACGCCTACAATGGTTGGTTCATATAATAATTTTACTTCATCATCATTTCAACATAGTCTTAGTGTGTCTGGGAGTTTGGCATATTTGACAGTTGCTGATGTAGATGGCTCAGGCGACGATGGTGTTCTTATTTTGGACATTGAAAATTCTGCAGAGCCAAAATACTATGCGAGTATACAGGAAGAATATTATGGAAATTTAACATGGACAGAAAGAATAACTGTTAGTAACGGAAAGATATATACAATATCTACTTTTGATGATTTTATAAATATTATTGATATTTTTCGTACTCCTATATACCGCCTTTACAACAAGCGTACCGGCGTCCATCTATATACTCGTGGTAGGGGAGATCGTGATAAAATCCTCAATAAATATTCAGATTTTGAATTTACAGATGGAGCGCCAGCATTTTATGCATATTTGTCACAGCAAAATAATCTAACTCCTATATACCGCCTTTATAACAAGCGTACCGGCGTCCATCTATATACTCGCGGTAGGGGAGATCGTGATAAAATCCTGAATAAATATTCAGATTTTGAATTTACAGATGGAACATCAGCGTTTTACGCATCACTTACAAATGATGGCACAACTCCAATATATCGTTTATATAATAAGCGTGCAGGAGTGCATTTGTATACTCGTGGCAAAGATGATAGAGATAAAGTTCTCAGAATATGGAAGGATTTTGAATTTACAGATGGAACGTCAGCATTTTATTTAGGTACTTGATAATGAGGATATGTTTTGATGGAGGTAGTAAGTACTTACTATTGAGTGCTTACTACCTTGGGGTAATTGCATGAATTTGAAATATTATTTCATATTATAAAATATAGTTGACAGCATGTTTTTGACATGGTACAATTTTCTCTGTACATAAAGGACGTACAATTTTTTGTATGTAATATTATAGCGGGGTAGAGCAGTCTGGCAGCTCGTCTGGCTCATAACCAGGAGGTCGTAGGTTCAAATCCTACCCCCGCAACACGCTTAGTTGAAAGTAAAAAAGTTGAAAGTTTGTAAAGTAGATGCTTTATACTTTTAACTTTCAACTTTACAAACTGAGCTCATGTCAGGGTAGCTCAGTTGGTTAGAGCGCGGGACTCATAAGCCCGAGGTCGAGAGTTCAAATCTCTCCCCTGATACAAGGAACTGAAGAAAAAGTGACATACGGGGGCGTAGCTCAGCTTGGTTAGAGCGTCTGCCTGTCACGCAGAAGGTCGCCGGTTCGAGCCCGGTCGCTCCCGCAAATATTTAAAATATCTTATAAAAAATTATTAACTTAGTATTTTTTAACTGTCCGTGAGGCAGTTTTTTTGTACTTAAAGGAATGCGACAATTTTTAAAGTTGAAAAAATATCGTAAATTGTAGATTGTTATGATATAATTAAAATATAAAATTTAGTACATTTTTCATCAACTGTGAATTGTGGAGGTATGATAATATGGCTTGGTTTAGAAGAATATTTAAATTATTACTTGACCGTTCAAAGCAGTTATTTCGAATCATGACAAAACGTACTTGTCCATTTTGTGGGAGTGAGGATGTATTTAGTTCTATTAATTGTTCTTTTGAGGACCACACTAGATCATCTACGCGAACTACTAGTGGTGTATTTATGAGTACAGCAAAAGCAGCATGGGACTGCAGAGATTGTGGAAAGACTTTTATTAGCACACAATAATTCACGTGGAAACTGCTTTATTTTAATGAATAAAGCAGTTTTTATCATATGTTTTAAAAATGGTAGAATAAACTTAAATATGAAATATAATTATCATGCAATTGCATTGGATAAAATGGATATAGGGGAGGCTGATAGGCTATATACATTTTACACATTAGAGAGTGGACTTATTCGTGTGCCAGCGCGATCTGTACGTAAGGGAAAGGCAAAGCTTGCTATGCAAGTGGAGGATTTTGTATTTTCACATATAACAATTGCGAAAAATTATGGTCGAGGGACACTTGCAGGTGCTGTCGCTGAAGATTATTTCGTGTCTTTGCATGAGGACTTAGTTGCTCTGAAATGTGTAGATATTGTACGCACAGTGTTTTTGTCAATTATGGGAGAAAATGAGAGTGATGAACGTGTCTTTGGATTGCTCATTACGTACTTGGAAGAAATGGATAACATTTCTCAAGGGCAAAATTCAAAAAAATGTAATACAAATTTAAATTGGTTTACATACGCCTTTTTGATTAAGTTATTTTGTTTGCAAGGCTATGATTTTCACACACATAAATGTTCCATTTGCAGTAACAAGATAAGTGAAATGAGAAATGGTTTCAGTGTTTCTAGTGGTGGAATATTATGTGAAAGCTGTTCTTGTAATGAATATTTTTGTTATATTGATCCAGATACCTTGAAGGCACTTCGCGTTATCAAAGAGAATAACTTAAAATTATTAACAAAAGTTATTATTCATGAGGATGTTCATAAACAGTTAAAAAATATTGTGTATAATATAGAAAAGTGGGTTATGCGCTAATACAGAAATCTGCTATAATTAAGAAGTCTATTCTTTATAAGAATTGTAAATATAAAAATATGCCAATTAAGGAACTTGAAAAAGATCTTCAAAGAAAAGATTCTCCACTAACACATAGAAAACATGATAAGACGGTGTATGATGTTTGGAAATCTGAAGAGTCTGATGAAGTGGAGAGTAGTGTATGGCAAAAAATAAAAGATAAAATGTTGAGTACACGATTGCGAGCTATTACAATCGGTGGAATTATTGTATTTGGAATTATTTTCATTGCTTTAGTAACAGCTTCTTTTGTATATTTCCAAGGTGGGTTTTTTGCTAATGAACGCGTTACACTTTCCATAGATGTCCCAACTAATATCGGTAGCAATACGTTGACAGAGATTGTATTTACGTATAACAATCATAATAGAGCCAGTCTTAATAATGTGCAAATCGCAGTGCAATTTGGAGATTATTTTATACCAGTGGAAAATCAGGAGAATTTTAAGCGCGTAAGTGATAGTCAGGGAATTATTACAATAGGTACAATTGATGGTAATGATAAAGATTCGATTGTGTTGGCGGGTCATTTTGTGGGACCAGCTGGCTCTGTGGATGATGTATCAGGAACACTTCGTTATGTGCCAGAGCGTACAAGTACTAGATATGAAACAGCAGCACGAGGAGCAACGGCTATTACATCCTCGCCAATTTCCATTGATGTTAAAGCGCCATTTGAGATTGTGAGCGGTAACTTGATTGATGTTGCAATTGGTGTGAAAAATACTAGCAATGAAGCTGTATCAAATTTGAAGTTAATAATTGAGGCACCTGAAAATTTTTCAATGTATGACTCAACACCTAACACAATGAATGGCAAAACATGGTTTATCAGTACGATTGCACCACGAAGTGAACAAATTATTCATGTGCGAGGCGGTTTGAATGCGGCAATAGGCACGGCTCAAGTATTTGATATGGAGGTGGGTACGCAGGAGAGCGGTGGTGAATATGTTGTGTATGCAAATGGGAAATATACTCCACGCATAATAGGGTCACCAATTATTGTGAGACAAAATATTGAGGAAATGAAAGGTAATGCTGTGTATGCAGGAGATAGATTAAAATACATCATTAGGTTTATAAATAATGGCGATGTGCCACTCGGAGAAGCTATTGTTTCGGTAAAATTTGATACGAGAGTGCTTGATTTTTCACAATTGGATTTAGAAAATAAAGGTGATTATGATGAAGAAAGTAAGACTATTACATGGAAGGCATCAGATATTTCAAAATTGCAACTGTTGAAGCCCGGTGAATCTGGAGAGATATCTTTTATGATACCGGTACTTGCAAAGTTGCCAGTTAATAGTGAGGATGATTATAATTTTTCTGTGACAACACTCGTCTCGATTGATAGTGATGACATTCCATCTGAATTACGTGAAAATAAAACGGTTTTAAGTAACGTGCTCACAAAGGCGGTGGGTGCAAAGGTTATACTTGGTTCTAGTATTGAGTATATGAGCGGCGTGCGTCCTCCAAAAGTTGGAGAGAAAACAGCGTATACAGCAACACTTACAGTTGATAATATCAATAATGATATCAGTGACAGTGTGGTGACAGTGCCGTTGCCAACACATACTAAATTTGTGCGTGGTGATGATGTGGAATTCAATGAGCGTACAAATGAAGTAGTATGGACAATTGGTGATATTGCGCATGGAGCTGGTGTGATAAGGGATGTGGTGCAGACAAGTTTTGATATTGAAATTGTTCCGAGTGTAGATCAGATTGATAAATCACCTTTGATTTTGCAGAAACAATCATTGGTGGCGAGAGATTTATTTGCTGATGTGGATATTGAAGAAATTGGCAAATCTATCACAACATCTGACATCCAAAATAAACAAGATGAAAATGTGGATGAGGGTGCTGTGCAATCGTAAAATTTAAATAATACAAAAATATGTTTGGACATAAAAAAAACAAAAAACAAGAGAACATGTATTCAGGATCATATGTTGTAAAAGATGTGGATAATATTATTTCTATTGCGCAGTCGTACGATGTTCCATGGAAAGAGCTTGCCAAGGTCAATGACATTGACCCTCCTTATATTTTAATTTCAGGAGAGGTGATTAATGTGCCAGGTGAAGAAGTTGTCACAGATGAACAAGATAGTGCACTAGTATCAGACGTAAAAAACTTTGAGCAGACCAAAAAACAATCAAGTATGGAAGAGGTTCAAGTACAAAAAACAGGTGAAGGTAATATGAAGCCTGATATACAAGCGGCGCACAAATCAGTGACAATGCCAGTGGATAAAAAGTTGGCACAACAAGGAACTGTAACGGGGGATGCTAAAAAGAAAGTTCGAAAAGTTATGTATGCATCTCCCAAAAGTATGTTACATAAACCATCTGCAGAGCCAACAACACAATCTATTGATATTGAGTGGATGCGAGACGATGAGGCAACATATTCTGAAGAAACGCAGTTACAGAGAAAAAAGTTGAATACTAGATTTATTGTGGTTAGTATATTAATTGTAGGAGTAATGGGACTTATTGTATGGTGGGGCGCTACTTGGTTTTTAGGGCAGGATGATAATGAAAATATTTCTGTACAGTCTCTCATAGAAGAGAATGATGATGAGGTAGTGGATGTGTCAAAGGAGATTGTTTCGGAGGAGGTAAATGGAAAAGTTGGTGATGATAAAGATGAAGATAATGATTCGATAATTGAAAATGAAGAGGTGAAGGATACTGAGGACAAGTCGGAACAAAAAAAAGAAGATGATAAAAATGAACAAGTAAAGGAAAGTTCTTCGTCTGTGGCAGAAATCACGGTACAGGTATTGAATGCTGGGGCACAAGTAGGAGCTGCTGGCGATGTAACAAATATTTTTGCTAAAAATGGATATAAGACAGTTGAGGCGCAAAATGCAAATAATGATTATAAAGATGTTGTGATTTATTACAGTAGTAATAAGAAAAATGATTTGAGCAATGTGGCAAAGGAAGTAGCAAAGAAATATGGAACACAAAAACATGAAGAGTCTAATGAGGTGACAAAGAAATACGAGGCAGATTTTGTTGTAGTGCTGGGGTCATAAGTGAAATCATAAACAAAAAATAAAAATGAAAAAATTTACATCTAAAGCATATTATGCAATGTCAGCCAGTTCGGTACTGTTGCATTTACAAACATCGGTAAATGGATTGAGTGATTTCGATGCTTCTGGGCGACTTAGTTCTTTTGGAAAAAATAGGTTGCCAAAAGCAAAAAAATTATCAAGTATATTGCTTTTTTTGAGACAATTTAATAATCCCCTTATATACATTGTAATGATTGCAGCAGGGGCATCTTTTTTCATTGGGCATGTAATTGATGCCATATTTATTATGATTGTTGTTCTTCTTAACGCTGTTGTGGGATTTGTACAAGAAAGTAAGGCTGAGAAGTCTTTAGAGAAATTACGTACAAGTGTGCAGCAATATGTGCGGGTAATTCGTTCTGGACAGAAAAAAGAAATATTGTCAGAAAATATTTCAATTGGAGACATTGTTGATTTAATGTCTGGAGATAGAGTTACAGCTGATGGACGTTTAATTGAGGTAACTGATTTACGTGTTAATGAAGCAACATTAACTGGGGAATGGAATGATGAGAAGAAAAATATAAACATCAAGGATGATGATGTAATTATCTCTGACCAAAGTAATATGGTTTTTGCGGGCACTAGTGTGACTAGTGGCCATGGCTTATACGTGGTAACAGGAACTGGAGTGGATACAGAGATTGGTAAAATATCAAATTTTGTCAAAAATGAAAAAGAACCTAAAACACCATTACAAGAAAAATTTGCAGAGTTTTCGAGAATCATAGGGGTAGCAGTTTTTGTTGCGATACTTGCTTTTGCTGCACTTGGTATTTTGCGTGGTGAGTCAGTAAGGGATATTTTTGTAGCCTCAACAGCACTTACTGTAAGTGCAATCCCAGAGGGATTATTGCCAGCCATAACTGTAGTATTAATTTTTGGCATGCGTAGACTTGCAAAGAGTCGTGCGCTTGTGCGTAAATTGAATGCAAGTGAGACAATGGGGGCAATAACTACTATTTGTTCTGATAAGACCGGCACCCTTACGCAGGGAGAGATGCGTGTTAGTCATATTCTTACGGGCTCGAATGAATTATTTGATTTTGATGGCTGTGCTAATGAAGTGTGTTCGGTAGGGGATGATCTTGCCGGACATGCTAAGGCATTGGAGATAGCTGCTATCGTAAATGATGCGTATATTGAAAATCCAAATGATGAGTTGTCTAGAGCTGTTGTACATGGCAGACCTACAGACAGAGCATTATTAACTGCAGGTGTGCAGTTTAGTATTGATGTTGAAAAATTTCGCAGAGAACACAAACTTATCGATCAAGAGTTATTTAAATCACAAAATAAGTATGCAATACGTGTGCATCAGTTAGGTGATGATAAAGTACGTATTATGATGCTGGGTGCGCCAGAACAAATTCTCGATAGAGTAACTCATATTGATGTAAATGATGTGAGGATGCCTATAAATTCTGGAGAAGGTGAGGGATTGAGGGAGACGTTTAAGAAATTGACTGCTAGAGGATTGAGGGTGTTGGCATGTAGTGAACGTATTTTAACACAAGAAACATTTGATAGACTTAGTAAAGAAGAAAAATATAATGATATGTCACTTGTGGGATATGTTGCACTTAAAGATCCTCTCAGAACAGATGTAGAAGAGTCGCTTAAAAAAGCAGAGAATGCAGGTATTCGACTTATAGTAATAACAGGAGATCATGCTGAGACAGCAAACTCTGTCATGTCTGAACTGGGTCATAATGTTGCAAGGCATAATATATGTATCGGCGTAGATTTGGATGGACTGAGTGATGAAGAGATGCAAGAGAAAGTAAAATATACAGAAATTTTTGCACGTGTATTGCCAGAGCATAAGATTCGTATAGTGCGAGCACTGCAAGCTAATGGTGAGATAGTTGCTATGGTGGGTGATGGTATTAATGATGCACCAGCACTAAAGGCCTCAAATGTTGGAATTAGTGTTGGAAATGGAACGGATATTGCAAAAGAAGTGTCTGATATCATTCTGCTTGATAATAGTTTCAGCACTATCATAAAAGCTATTGAGCAAGGTCGTGTTATTTATGAAAATATTAGGAGAATCTTGATTTATCTTATAGCTGATGATTTTTCAGAATTATTTTTATTTTTCGTTGCTATGATGTTCGGTTGGCCGTTGCCATTATTGCCATTGCAAATATTATGGATTAATCTTGTGGAGGATAGTTTTCCAAATATGGCACTCACAACAGAATATGATAGTAAAGGACTTATGAATGAGCCTCCGAGAAATCCAAAGGATTCAATTATCACTAAGGAATATAGGAATTTTATAATAATCGTATTCTTGGTTTCAGGGATAGCCGCAACATTTTTATTTTGGATTGTGAGAGATATTACTGAGAGCGTAGATATTGCGCGGACGGCAACATTTATTCTCATAGCATTTGATTCTCTAGTGTTTACTTATGTTATTAGAAATTTTCGACGATATATCTTTCGACGAGATATTTTCAGTAACAAGTTTATAAATATTTCAGTGGTAGTATCGATGAGTTTACTTTTGGCTGCAGTATACGTACCAGTACTCTCGCAGTTTTTAGGAACAGTGCCATTAGATATGCCAATTTTCATTTTGATAATAGTCATCACGCTTATTGAAATGGCGATATTTGAAGCAAGTAAAGGCATACTATTTATACGTCATAAGACTGTTTAATTCATGAAATTATTTGGTGCTTTGAAGATTGTATGTTTAAATATCTGTAGAAGTTAATATAGTTAAATATAATAATATGGTTATAAAAAATTTTAATGCATACTTTTTTTTCATATTACTTGTAGGTGTAAGCGTTTTGGGATTCATGCTCGTGAGACCTTTTCTGGGTGCTATTTTTATAGCAGCTCTGGTTGCTGTTATTTTTTCTCGTCCGTATAATTTTCTACTGAAAAAAATCCACAGCGGGGCAATCACATCTGCAATTATGTTAATTGTTGTGATGATTACGATAATCATGCCAATTATATTTGTAGGAGGATTGGTTTTTAATGAAGTTTCTAATATTGTAGTGGAAAGTGTCAAAGATGAATCGGTTGTGCAATCCTCAACTCAAAAAATTGTAGATACATTTATTCATGCGCCAATATTTAGTACGGTTTTAAGTAGAGTTGAAACTTATGCAACTGGTCCAGAAATTGGAAATACTATAAAAAATATTGCAGAAAATTCTATCTCATTTATACAAACTGCATACAGAGGCGTTATCAACAGCACAATTTCAATCTTTGTGATGTTTTTTACTTTATTTTATTTTTTCATAGACGGTAAAAAGTTTATGAAAAAAATTATGGACCTTAGTCCCATGAAGAATACTCATGAGCAAAAATTGATTGACGAATTTATATCAATGACACGAGCTACGCTTAAGGGAACTGTGGTGATAGGATGTATACAGGGAATTATTGGTGGAATCGCTTTTGCTATTGCAGGGGTGATGTCTCCAATTCTGTGGACCGTCATCATGATTATTTTAGGTGTTATACCAGCAATTGGTGCAGGGCTCATAATTTTCCCAGCGGCAATTATTATGTTTATGTTAGGCAATTTGTGGCAAGCAATTTTTTTGTTCGCTGTCGGGCTTTTTGTTTCCACAATTGATAATGTGCTTCGTCCAAAGCTTGTAGGTAAGGATGTACAGATGCATTCATTGGCAGTATTTTTTGCTACAATTGGTGGATTGAAATTATTTGGTGTGATGGGATTTATTATAGGTCCAATTATCGTGGCTCTCATGTTGGCTATGTGGAAGATATATGCAATAGAATTCAAGGGACAACTACATAAGTTCAATGCTTAATATGGTAGATTTTTATCAGAATTTTCCAGAATATATAAGCTCAGTCGCTTTTTCAATAGGCTCTTTCGCAGTTTACTGGTATTCACTTATGTGGATTACTGCTTTTGTTGTTGTATATCTTTTGTTAATTTGGCGAGTCAATAATGCAGAAGGGGCGTATACCAAAATGTTTATTCAAGATGTGGTAGTAAACTCACTTTTAGGAGCTCTTATTGGAGGTAGGCTGGGATACGTTATATTTTATGATTTACCATATTATTTATCCCATCCGCTACAAATTATTTCTCCTTATGATTTTACAGCTGGACAGTGGATTGGTATTTATGGCATGAGTTATCATGGAGGTATTATTGGTGTTGTGAGCATACTTATATGGACTACATACAAAAAGAAAGAAAATATCTTTACCTTACTTGATTTTATCGCGCCGGTAGCACCTATGGGATATATGTTTGGTCGTGTGGGCAACTTCTTTAATGAGGAATTGGTTGGTCGTATCACGACTTCTCCATTGGGAATGTATTTTAATGATGAAATTGTGCTGAGGCACCCTTCGCAATTATATGAAGCATTTTTTGAAGGATCGCTATTGTTTGTGATTTTGTGGAATTTACGTAATCGTGGATTATACCGAGGTGTGCTCAGTGCATTATATTTGATAGGATATGCAATAGCACGGTTTGGTGTAGAATTTTTTCGCGAGCCAGATGAGCAGTTAGGTTTTATTCTAAGTGGACTCACAATGGGACAATTATTGTCATCCATTATGTTTATCGTAGGCGTTGGCATGCTTATGAAAATGAAAAATAGGCATACGTGAGCAAACATGATACAATAATACTTGTATGAACATTGGTTTTTAATACTTGCATTTATACAAAAACGGGTGAATAAAACAAAGAAAAATATTGGCGATAGTGTGACATTTAAAGGACAACAATTGTCTGAGTCATATGAGGTCATAAAAGACAATTATAATAAAAATATTCAAACCTTACTTCTTTCTGGAGAACGTACGGAGTTTTTTGTTACGGAGGATTCGCGTAAGTATATTTCAAGAGAGCAACAATATAAGAAAGATGCTAAGTATGATTACATTGATCCTAGAGGTTATTTTGACAGTCTACATGTTCGCTATATCAAGTCATATTCTGCTGGAGAATTACAACAAAGGCGAATCGTTGCAGAATTTCGTAACGCACGTGATATGGCGACATCTTTTAGGGCAGCTCTTAAATTGGACCTTTCCCCGATTCGTATGTGGCAAGTCTCACTTGCTGGAGCGGTGCTTTTCGGGATGATTTCGATGAGCATGATTTATAAAAACCTCGGGCAAAGTGCAATGGCAAAGGAGGATGGTATGATAGTATCAGAAACTAGTGAGATAATGGTTTTGGCTGCAGATGAAAAAATAGAAATGGAAGTCGTCCAAGAAAAGGAGCAGGAGGATGCGCAAGAGAAACAAGACACAGAAAAACCAGTTAAAAGTGAGGACCTTGAAAAAAAATCAGAAAGTGATGTTGCAAAAAAGACAGTTGATAGTGTGCAAAAAAATATATCCACTGAAACCGAGAATGATGATGGCGCAAAAGAATCTGCAGAAGTTGTGGATGGTAAGAATGAAAAAGTAAATCAATCAATTGATAGTGTTCAAAAAAAGCATGATGAGGAATATGAGGAAGAAGTTGAAATAATAGAAGGGTATTCATTGGAAAGTGAGGCGGAAGAAATGGTGGAGGGATATCCAATTGAAAAGATGCTTCCGTACATTCTAGAGCAGGATCCAGAGGTTGCAAAATATCTAATAGCAATGGCTAAGCAAGAAAGTCAATGGGGAAAGCGAGTACCAGTACTTAATGGCCAGGATTGTTATAATTATTGGGGATTTCGCAGTAAACGGAAACTGATGGGCTCTGGTGGACATACGTGTTTCAATAGCCGTAAAGATGCTGTAGAAACAGTGGGTAGAAGAATTCACGAATTGATTTATGAGTATGATAGGAAGACTGCTGAGCGGTTAATTGTATGGAAATGCGGGAGCAGTTGCGCCGGACATTCACCAGAGGGAGTTAGCCGGTGGATTGGAACGGTTGATACTTATTATCAGAGATTGTCAGAATAAAATAATACACAAAAGATAGTCATAAAAACCGCATATGTATGCGGTTTTTGTGACTATTGACAAATCCTGTCATAGGAGTATACTCGTATCTATGTTTGCAAATTTTGCAAATTACTTCATCTGATTTTTGTTGGATGAGGCTAGGGGTTTTATTCGTAAAACATGCCGATGATTATTAATGACGAACCGTCACCGATTAAGCGTCTACGTGTAGAGACGCCAAAGATGATTTATTCATCACTACATAAAACAAGTTCATTTGCAATTAAACATATGTATTTTGTCCTAGCTGGATTTATGCTTGTTGTTGCGGGAAGTTTTTATCTTGCAAACGTTGTTTCTTCACAGGGAGAAAAAGATGTTGCGGATGAAAATCTACAAAGATACAATGCG
Organism: Hyalogyrina grasslei; assembly: GCA_034780735.1. Taxonomy (NCBI): domain Eukaryota; kingdom Metazoa; phylum Mollusca; class Gastropoda; family Hyalogyrinidae; genus Hyalogyrina; species Hyalogyrina grasslei. The sequence goes on from JAUZSW010413287.1 coordinate 18,138, forward strand.
TGTGTCTTGAATAAGAATCTTCTTATAGGAGACATTGTAGAGAGCTCTTTGATTGATGTTGATAATGACTGTGTAGTACTCAGTTATGATGGCAAAATCATGGAGACAAAACAGGATATAGTAGCTCAAGAAATAGCTATTATATTAGAGAATACTCCAATGGAGGCAATGTCACAGCATATCGCTACAAAAGACAAAAGAGTTGCAGCGCTCATTGTGGGTATTGCAAATATTGAAAGTCAGCTCGGAGTAAGGTCTCCGTCAAAGGATGGAATTGACTGTTATAATTATTGGGGATACAAAACTAGCGGAACACGTGGACAAGCGTTGGGACATGCATGTTTTGGGTCACGAGAGGAGGCAGTTGATACAATCGCAAAAAGACTTGAGCATTTTGTTTATGATACAAATCGTGACACACCTGCAAAAATGGTTTATCCATGGAAATGTGGGGGTAGCTGCGCAGCACATTCACCTGAGAGTGTATCTAGGTGGATTGGGGTAGTAAACAAATATTATAGTCAGATTATTGCTATAGAGGATGGCGATGAAGTGAAAACAAAATCAAAATTTCTATCAAAAAAATAAACAAAAGACGTCTGAAAAATGACGTCTTTTTTGATTTATGATGATATAATAGATGTATGAAAAATATTAAAAAACAAAAGTTTCTTTGGGGAGTTGTAAATATTGGTCAGCAAACTGAGGGAAATAATTATAATAGTGATTGGAGTAAATGGGCATCTCGTGATCAGGTGCCTCGTATCGGTGGGGCAAATGATTATTGGAATCAGTACAAAGCGTTCCATAAGCTCGCACAGGGTATTGGATGTAATAGTTTTCGACTGAGTATCGAATGGTCACGTATTGAGCCGCATGAAGGAGTCTTTGATGTCGGGGCACTTGAACATTATAGAAAAATAATAAACGATATACGTACAAATAACATGGATGTAGTTGTAGGTCTGTGGCATTGGAGCATACCAATTTGGTTTGAGGAAAAATACGGAATGCACAGCGGCAAATGTGTAGACTTATTTATGCATTTCGTGGATTATATTTGCAGTGAACTTGGAGAGGCTATCGACGTTGTAGTGATACTTAATGAACCATCTGTGTATGTCGCAACGAGTTATGTCGGAGGTACACGTCCACCATTTTTGAGAAGCCTTACTAAATCAATATTGGTAAAACGTAATTTAATCAAAATGCATAAGCTTGTATATAATAAGTGGAAGCAAAAATTTCCACATGCATTAGTAGGCTCAACTTTCTTGTACAATGATGAACAAGGCGCTCAAAATACGACAATACAAAATAGGTATCTGAAGAGCAAGCGTTTTTTGCAAAATGGATCAATGATGCATAGATTGTCAAAGTATAGTGATTATATAGGAGTAAATTATTATACGAGTGATAATTTTTTCTTTGGACGTAGTGGTGGCAGGTGGGGTGTGCACGGTACGAATAATTGGCATTCACCTGATGTATGGCATACATTTGCAAAAGGATTATATCGAGTGCTTATGGAATTTAAAAAATACAATAAGCCAATTTTTATAATGGAAAATGGTAAGCCAACTGTTCC
>JAUZSW010414398.1:7173-19700 GCA_034780735.1 Hyalogyrina grasslei
TCAATCTTAGCAATCCAAGCGAATGGATTTACCAATTTACTTCCATCCTCCTGTTTATTATTTCTATTTAGGAAATAAGTATATGTTTTCAAAACCGCCAACCCAAACATCATTCCCCACATTGCTGGTAGGTGTAAAAAATTATGAGCACTAACGGCCATAGCAATTGTAAAAACAAATAACCCGATAATTACTTTTCCGCCCTTGGCTATGGTCACCTCTTTTTCATCGCTAGCAAGACTTGGTTTTCCGTCTGGTATAAATTTAGACAATAATACTGCCGTTACTATCCAACCAATAAAAGATGCTGGGAACAAATATAAGAAATCAGTAAAAGCTGCTTTCTCACCAATCCAAACCATCAAGGTTGTAATATCTCCGAAAGGAGACCAGGCTCCACCAGCATTAGCAGCTACCACAATATTCACAGCACCTGGAACTAAAAACTTAGGCTTTGTTTTATCAATAGTCAATAATACTGTTGACAGGATTAAAGCTGTTGTTAAGTTGTCAGCGATTGGTGAAAGAAAAAACGCCAGAATACCAGTTATCCAAAAAAGTTTTTTATAACTAAATCCTCTGGAAACTAAATTGTATCGCAAGGTAAAAAATACTCTTCGGTCGATCATTGCTTCAATGTAAGTCATCGCTACCAATAGGAAGAAAAATATTCCTGAAATTTCAATAATGAGATGTTCTACCTCGTTCTCTAGAGCGTGTCCATCAAGTCCGTTGATTGCAAAATATAGACCAATCAACATAAAAATACCTGTACCAGCAAGTAGCGCTGGCTTGGCCTTGTTAATGTGATACTTTTCTTCGCGAGCAATGAAATAATACGCCGTGATAAAGATTGCCAAGGCGGCCCAACCGACCCAAGCGGTTGTTAGATGTAGTTCGTGCATTTTGTTGGAGAGACTGTTTTTAAGTTTTTATTTTTTCCTTTTCTTGGAAAATTAAAGCTTAAAGATAGTCCCTTAATTAAAAATAAAAATTGCCGTTCGAAATTTTTCTAAATTTCAAACGACAATTTTAATAATACCACTTTTGCCTTTTCAGGACAAGTTTATTTTATTTCTTCAATTTTTACCTCGATGACCCCAGCACCCAAAGGTGCTAATTTCTTAAAGGCCTCTTTATCTAAATCTAAAATTTTTCCTGTGTAAGCAGCTGGCCCATAGTCATCCCAGATATTAACTGATTAGTAACCTCTCTGTATATCCGACCCCACTGCCCTTTAACTTGATGGCTAAAATTATAACCATGGTTTTCGCTCCCTTCTTTGTAATGAGCTATTTCGTGATTTGAAGTTCTTACAGTCTGCCCTATTCTTTCTGCGTTTAATAAATTCACATTAATATGAAAAGAATCTTGACCATATGGATTTCTTTGAAAAAAACCATTTGATCTTTTACTCTCCATTATTTTTATACCTAGATCAAAAATACCTCCGATCTTTTTCTTTAATATCTCCAAAACTTTTTTTTGTTCTGTATCTAAATCTTTTTCATCCAGAGTATTTTTGTTTTCCAAATTTACTAAAACCACATTTTCTGATTGACTTAATGATGGAATAATTAAGCTTTCTAAACCATTATTTTCTTCAAACACATCAGCATCAACATAAGAATTTCCAATAAAAGATTCTCCTTCGATAGACCTTTCTAATTCTAAATTATTATATTTCTTTTGTACCTCTCTCAATATCATCATTCGTTGAGAATGTAAAGTAATATTTTTATCATCCTGCTTAACAACTACCAATGCAAGCAATCTCGCTAATTTAGAAGTTGGATCATTCTTGTCTGACAACCATTGCAAATCCTCATAATCAATATTTTCTTTTTTATTAATCTTTCTAGCTATTTCCCTAATTTTCCCTCCACCGTTTTCTTTGTAAGATAAACAATAATTCGGATTATTAAAATAATCATCAGGCCAACCAATAAATTTTCTTCTGTTTTGTAATAACTCGTTAATAACTATTTTAAATGTTCCTAAAGCAACAGCTTTTTGAATATCTGGCAAATATTTATCTTCTTCTGCCAAACTACTTCTATCTTTAATTAAAGGAAATTTTTTATCAATAATTATACTAAGATTTAAATCTCTAAAAATATCTAAAATCTGTTTAGGCACTAAACTTAAATATTTCTCCTTTAAATTACCCATTCTTAAACCATCTCCATGAGCAATTTGAGAAAAGCTACCTTTTTCTATTTTAATAGAATATTCTTTTTGATTAATATTGGCTATTTCTTCTTGCAAAGTAACGCTTTGTTTTTTAAGTTCTTTACCATTAAGACTGGTTTTTAACTTGTCTTTACTCAAATTAACTTCCCAAAGAGCGGTATTTTTAAGAATATTAGCTTCCAATGCTCCTTGTTCTAATTCAGCCATTTTATTTACTCCTAGCTTTGTCTTTCTAACGATTGTCGTTCCCTGAGAAACTCCTTTTTTTTGTTTGTACTCAATATCAAAATCAACTGCTTTATTATCATCTCCCTTTTTAATGGTAATTTTAATATACTTGACTACTCCTTTTCCATCTGATGTTTTAATTTCAATAATATCCGCATCTTCTAAAGAAGACAAAAAACCACTACCAAAATAACCAGTATCACCTTCTTTTTTAGAATTTATTTTAGCAACTAGCAAATTAACCAAAGAAGGAATTCCAGTGCCAAAATCCTGATACTGTTCTACAAAAGATCTATTTTGATTCTCATCTATTTCTTCCCAAGTAGAAATATTAAATTCATTGTAATAAGGAATACTAGAGTCTTGATTTTTGACTGCATCACCAACATTTTGAAAATATTCCCTGAAGTAAATTCCCTCCTCAGCGCCCTGCCCTCTGATTTCTTTTTTAATTTCTTCTTTAAACATTTTAGCTGTTTGTGGAGAAATTGTTTTATTTAAATCTCCTCTTCTTTGCAAAGCCTCCTTCATTTCTTCATCAGAAATATTGCCTTGTCTGCCTAAGAGATAAAGTTCAGCCGTGTCTATTTTCTCTTGATTAAAAACATTTTCTGCATCAGTTGGAATAATACTGGAAAATTCTTTTAATTCTAAATCCATTTCTCCTTCTAGAAATAGTAAGAAACTATTAGCTGTCATATTAGAATTTCTTTTCTTTCCTAAGTAAGCAAGTACTTCTTGTCCACTATATTTTCCCAATAGACTACTTTTAAAAGTATCATATAGAGAAGTTTTTTTAATTTTAAATAATTTATTTATTAAAATAGTTAGATTTTCTGGTTTAGAACTTACCTGACTAAAAAAATTATTTATTACGGAATAAAAAAAATTTCGCTCATAAGTATTACCAATTGTTTCTACTAATTCAGTAATTCGCTCTAAATTATTTGAAAAGACTATTTCTTTTTTTAGGCATAAAATTTGTTCAATCGTTAATGAATCATCTTTTTGCTCAAATAATTGATTTAATAAATTATTATCTGTCAATAAAGCACCTACTACGTCTTTTAAATTAATTTCAATTTGATGATTAGCTAGCTTTTCTTGTTCTTGTTTTAATATTGGTACTATTTCTTTTAACTGTTCATTATTAATTTTTAAATTTTCAATTAATTCTTCTTTTTCTTCTGCCTCTTTAATTCTTTGTCTTAATTGTAATTGGGAAATACTAGTCTCTCCTTTATGCTCCCCTGGTAAAAGCTCTTGAAGAATTTTTTGTGATTCAGAAAAATTATTAATTATACCAGCATCTTTAACTTCTTGGATTATTTGTGAGGAGAAAGCGTGAAGGTCTAAAAAAGTGGAAGAGCGATATTCATGTACTATACTGATAAGATCATTATTTAATTGAAAGATATTTTTACGCTCGCCTCCTTTTTCTTTGAAAATTATTTTCAAATTTTCATCTAGGATAACAACACCGTTATCAAATGCTAAACCAACTAAACCATCGCTCAATTGAGTAATAGCATTACACCATCCCATGTCATCCAAGCCTTTTATTTTAATTGGGTTTAGATTTTCATCTAGAATAGTTGCTCCTTCTTCAAATGCCAAACCAATTAAGCCGTTGCTTAATTGAGTAATAGATTTACACAACCCCATGTCATCCAAGCCTTTTATTTTAATTGGGTTTAGATTTTCATCTAGAATAGTTGCTCCTTCATAAAATGCCAAACCGATCAAACCATTGTTTAGTTGAATGATAGATTTATACCATCCCATGTCATCCAAGCCTTTTATTTTAATTGGGTTTAGCTTTTCATCTAGAATAATTACACCTTCTTCGAACGCCAAACCGATCAAACCCTTATCTAATTGAGTAACAGCATTACACCATCCCATGTCATCCAAGCCTTTTATGTTAATTGGGTTTAGATTTTCATCTAGAATAGTTGCTCCTTCTTCAAATGCCAAACCAATTAAGCCGTTGTTTAGTTGAGTGATAGCATTATAGTCTCCAACTTCATCTAACCCTTCTGCATTATTCCTCAAATCAACAATAAACTCTCTATCTAATATTTTCTCTCGATTTTTTTCCTGTTGTTCTATGCTAACAACTTCTTTTTCTTTTATCTCCCGTTTTTCTCCTTCTCTAATAATTCTAATTTTTCGATGAAGATGGCTCTCTTTCTCATCATAATTAGTGACAATTGGATTTAAGGATATTTCGATTAATTCTTTCAAGGCTTTCTTATCAAGGCCATCCATTTTTTGATAAGCTTCGATAACCTTCCGATCAATTAAATAAGTATTTTTGTATTTAATAAATTTTTTATCTTTAGCATCTATTTCTTCAAAATCGATAGTATACACTTCCACTCCTTGAAAATTAGTTAGTTTTTGAATATTGGGAATATCTGATAGATTAAAATCAAACAATCGAGCATTTAAATAAAATAAATTTTCTTTATTTTTAAGATTTTTCCATTCTTGATTGTTGGGAATTAAAACGTACTTTTTTCTTAATTCATTAACAATTGGTTTAATATTCTGCTTGATTCTTTCAATAGCACTTAGGATATTACTATTTTGTTGTTTGTTAGCCTCTTCATCACCAAGATTGGCTCCTTGTATTTGATGCTCTAAATAAGCTAAGATGGAATTTATTAACTTAGCTTTTTTCTCCAATTCTTTTGAAGAATTAATAATCTGAAAAATAGTGTTTTCAATTACTCTAAAAAAGTTTTTGTCAATATAGATAGATTCTCGTGATTCTGGCACTCTAAAATTAGAACTGTCAATTAAAATCCCACTTTCCGAAAGATTTAAAAAATCATTATTTTCTCGTAAATTTTCTTGAATTAAAATTTCATTACTTCGAGAAAAGAAAGCTTGCTTTTGATTATCTTCATCTTCTAATAACCAAATGTTTGCCCTGGGCTCTTTTTCTTCTACTTTCATATCTTTAGTCCCTGCTCGAGAAATGAACATTTTACTTAATCCTTTTTTATCCATTCCTATTCCTCCGTCAATGACTTCTATTTTGTCATTAATTACATTAACCCGAACAGTTTTTGTCGCCTGAAACTCACTAGCCTGTTCTCCTTGCAAATTAAATATTTTATCATAATTATTAATAACTTGCCCATTTAAAATAACTTGCACTCCTAGTGTTAACCTAAAAACTTTTTTAATCTGTTCTTCTATTTCCTTGACCATCTCAGGAGAAAGTTTCTCTGCTAAGTCAACAGATAAAATTGTTCCTGATTCACTCGGAAATTTATCAGTTTCTTTGATTTGCTGGTAAAAACTATTGTCTGCTCCTTTTTTAACTATTAATTCTTCGGGGGAAGTGTTATTTTTTTTGCTCTTAACAGTTATTTGATTATTGTCTTCTAGATAACCAAGTAATTGCTTTATTCCCAATCCTTTTTCTCCAATTTGTATTTCTCTCAGAGCATCTAAAGCGTTAGAAACTGTCTCAACAACCGCCTGCTGTTTAGCTTTGGAATGTTGCCGTCCAATTACTATTTCATCTTTAGTAACATAGAATTTTTTTTCTTCAACTGACAAATTTAACCAAATTTTTTGATATTCTGATAAATTAGTTATTTCATTCCCTGCATTTTCCGTGTTTAAAGCGTTAATATAAGCAAGCTGTAACCAATCAAGATTTTTGGGAGCTTCTTGTATTTCTTTCTTAATTTGCATCAACATTTTTAAAGCTGAATACCTAGAAATATCATTAGTTTCCGCTAATTCTAAAAATTCTTTTAAACTAGCTGGCATGTTATTAATTGCATCCCCCTGAAAATTCTTCCAATTATTCTCTATCATTTTCTCGGCTAAAAGTTTTTGAAAATCATCATTGTTAGAATTAAAAATCTCAAAAAGCTCATTAGCCGCTTGTAAATGTTCCGCTGGTTTTAATATTTTTATTTGTTCAGACATTTTTTGTTTTAAATTTATTTAAATTATTAACACTAAACACTTTATTTTATTTCTTCAATTTTTACTTCAATGACCCCAGCACCCAAAGGTGCTAATTTCTTAAAGGCCTCTTTATCTAAATCTAAAATTTTTCCTGTGTAGGCAGCTGGCCCATAGTCATTTATTACTACAAAAACTTGTTTACCACTATTTACCGCTGTTACTCGTAGCCAAGTTCCCTTAGGAAATGTTATGGAGGCTGCTGCCATTTTACCCGTGTAGGCATACCAACTGGCCCTCCCTCTTTGCTTTTTTCCAACTTTTATTTTTGTCCCCACAACAGTTACTTCATCCACGGGTTCTTTAACAATTTCTGTGCTAAGTTTTTTACGCTTTACTTCTTTGCCATTTTTATAGGTTACCAAATACTTTACCTCCTTTTCTCCTTTTTTTCCTTTTTGTTTAACTTTTTTAGTTCTCCATTTTAAGTCCTTATCCTTTTTCTCCACAACCTTAAAATCAATATCTTCTGTCTCTGTAACTTCTTTGTGATCAATTCTAGTGACAATAATTTCAATATTTTCGAAAATACCTTCTGCTAGGGCTGGCTCCACCTTATCTGACGGATTTAAGCTGACACCACTTTCTCGTAAAGTATCTTTGATATTTTTTGTAAAAACGTTTTTCTCAATAGTCTTTCCGTCCACTTCTATTTTAATTGGTATAGCCCTTTCCACAATGATTCTAGTTGCCCCCACTAATTGAGTTTCTTTGCTGGGATAAATTTTATCCTCTGCTTTTAAATTTAATTCCATTTGTCCGACAAATTCACCTACGGTCTTCGCTTCTGTTCTAACTCCCAAAACCATAATCCCGTCTTCTATTACCTCGATGTCTTGTTGTCCTGTAAATAATTCTCGATTGTTTTCTGCTCTGGCTGATAACCAATACCAAAAACCACCCCCGAAAAATATTATTAGAATAATGCTAAATAAAACCTTTTTCATCTTGTTTTTATTGACAAACCCCCTTTTCTTTGCTATACTAAAATTTCGAATCATATCTTTGATTCGCTGTTCTTATTAATACTTGCTACATATTTATGATACTCAAAATCATGAATATTAGCAATGGTTATTTATATTTTGTTAACTAGATATTTTACCTGAAAATAATTTCTCGGAGAAGAAAAAATCATGAAAAACTTTTTATCTGTAGTATTGGCCCTTAGTTTTATTTCTTGTTTTACTGGTTCTGCATTAGTAAATGCAAAATGTGTATCAGAGAATTCCGGTATTTATTGCGGAAGTATCAGAGAGGCTATTCAGTGGACAGCTCAAACAGAAAATGATTCTTATGTAATTAATCGTAATTACAAAGAACTCCAACCTGTCACAGCAAAAGTACAGGTTCATAAAACTGCTGATTCTATACTAACAACAGGAACAGCCGAGAAAATTTTTGATTTTTATCCCTTAGATAACGTACCCTCTTTTGTTGATACATTGATATTTATCAATGAGTCTGGTAGTCAGCTGTACCTAGATGTGATTGGTCGACATCCGGATTATGAGAACTGTTTACAGACAACAATGTGGACAGCGGATGCTAATGGAAGAAAAATTGAGGATTTACTTTCTAACCCGGCCGAACTGCTATGCATAGCGGATGACAACATAATACTTGTCACTGCTCCACAATAATCGATTGTTATAACCTTTTATCCCGGGTATCACGCCCAAAACAATTTCTCGGAGGAGAGAAAATGAAACAAAGTACAAAAAAAATGCTTTACTTTGGCACTGCAATCTATATTTTTTTATATGTCGCGGTTACAGTGATGTCACCCACGTTCCTACAGTCAAATATTGATAATGTATGGGCACGTCATGTATTAAAAAATGTAGTTGAAGAAGTATCTCCCCGGATGAAAAATGCTGGGGCAATCAATTTACGTCGATGCATAAATGTCGGCGAGATGATCAATGGTATCTCAGAATATCTCATCGAAGAAAAAATAATTCGCAAGATATTACAAAATCCAGGAAGACTCAGAGCTAGCTACCTTGGACTGAAAGATTATACCATCGAACTAGTACATGAGAACAATCTAACTAGCGAAGCTAGACATTCCATTGAAACGACGTTGAAGAATTTCTACAGCGCCCCAATGATTAAAGGTGACTGGGCTGAATATGACCATATCACCCAAGATTCGCATATGTTTGCCTGGGATGTTGGATGGCTCAAAAGAAGAGAGAGTGAGGGGGATGACAAATTAACTCAGATGTGGATCTGGGTACTGGAAGATTTGAAAAACTCCCTTTAATTTTCGAACCGACAAAAAAATAACCAGCCCAAAAACGGGCGAAACTGATGAATACTTAATAAATGACATCTTATTGTCATAGTGTTCATCAGTTTTTTAATACTTGAATACAAAAATATCGAGATCTTGCCTCGATATTATTCTTTTACAATTTATATAAAAAAACTTGAGCAAAAACTTTAGCGTTATGTAACACTAAAGTTTTTGCTCAAAATAACACTCTCTAAGCTTTTTCCAGTTGTACTATTTTTTTGGCGAGTTTTTTTACTCCAATGTTTTCAAAGGCGACAGTGATTGTGTCGTCGTCACTGTAAACTACAATGCCCTGTCCAAATTCTTGATGCTTAACTTTTTGTCCATCGTTAAAACTATTTTTCTTTTTAGTATTTTCGCCTTCTAAGAAATTCTCCTCTTTTTCTTTTTTTGTTTCTCCAAAATTCCACATATTGACACTTCTGCCTCCTCCTTGGAATTTTGAATTATTATTTTCTTTTTCATCAAAAAATTTATCGTCAAAGTCGTCTCCCAAAAACCCACTACCATATCCATTGCTAACACTATCTGACTCTCCCTCCTCAAAAAATTTACTATCTATCTCATCTATAAATCTTGACTTAATACTAGTTTGACGAGAGCCATAAATATTCCTGGTATTGGTGTAAATGAAATATAATTTTTCTTTAGCTCGGGTAATCGCTACATAGCATAGACGTCGTTCCTCCTCCATTTCATTGTTATCCATTGTTGCCCGAGAATGTGGGAATAATCCTTCCTCAACACCAACCACAAATACAACTTTATATTCTAGTCCCTTGGCACTATGCATTGTCATTAAAGGAACCATTTCCTGAAAATCTAAATCACGATCCGTCTGTGAAACCAAAGTAACATCCTCAAGAAATTTTTGAAGACTGGTTTGACTCTGCGAATCTAGTGAATCTTCTTCTGGTAAAAAACTTTGCTCATTACTGGGTTTATTCTTTTCAACTTTTACCTCAACATCTAACTCATCATATTCCCTGGCAACGGTTAGTAACTCCAAAATATTTTCTTGTCGCCCAGCACCCTCATCGCCCATTTTATCTAGCATTGCTCGATAGCCGACTTCTTCATAAACTTTTTCAATCAGCTTTCGTGGTATATTTGTTTCGGAGTATTTTTTGAATCCTTCAATCATTTCTGCAAATTCTCCTAGGTCTTTTATCTTAGCTGGTGGTAATTGTAGATTTCCTTGCTCTTTTTCTGCTTCTAGATTTTTTAATGTTTTTAAAATATCATCTTCATATCTCGAAATTAAGGCTAGAATTTTTTCTATAGTTTTTCCACCGAGTCCCCTTTTGGGCTCATTAATAATTCTTTCAAAGCTAATTCTATCCTTAGGATTGTTTATGAAATATAAGTAAGCTACGATGTCTTTAATTTCTTTTCGTTGATAGAATTTCAAACCTCCAACAATCTTATACGGGACATTTGCTTTCATAAAAAATTCTTCCAGCGCACGGGATTGGGCATTAGTTCTGTATAGCACTGCCATTTCATCCAGTTTTATATTTTTTTCTTTTTGTAATTTTTGAATTTCATCTACGACAAATTTTGCCTCGTCTTTTTCATCTCCGGTTTGATAAAGTGTCACGAGCTCTCCGTCCTCATTTTCTGTCCAGAGTTTTTTCTTTTTCTGCTTTTCATTATTACTTATTACACAATCTGCTACGTCTAGAATTGTTTGAGTACTACGATAATTTTGTTCGAGTAAAACTGTTTTTACTTTTTCATAATCTTTTTCAAAATTTAAAATATTAAAAATATCTGCTCCGCGCCAACGATAAACTGACTGATAATCATCCCCTACTACACAAATATTTTTATGTTTATTGGCCAACATTCGCAACAATTTATATTGCGCTTTATTTGTATCTTGATACTCGTCTACCATAATATATTGAAAAAGATTTTGATATTTTTCTAAAATTGGTGGCATCAACTCAAATAATCTTACTGTTTTCATTATTAAATCATCAAAATCTAAGGCGTCGGCCTTTTTTAATTCTTGTTGATATCGATAAAAACATTTAGCAATTAATTCCTCCTGATAACTATCAATTCCTTGTTCATATTCTTTGGCGGTTTGTAATTGATTTTTAGCAGAAGAAATTACACTCAAAATTACATTCGGTTTTATTTCCTTGTCTGAAATTTCCAACTCCTTCATCACCCTTCTCATTAAAGCTTTCTGGTCTTGGTCGTCGTAAATAACGAAGCTACTTTTATACCCGATGTGTTCTATTTCTCGACGAAGTACTCTAACACAAATAGAATGAAAAGTTCCCATGGTTGGCAGGGCCGCAGAATAAATACTTTGCTCGATTGGTATTCCTAGAAGCTCTTTTATACGGTCAGCCATCTCTCCGGCGGCTTTATTGGTAAAGGTTACGGCTAAAATATTCTGGGGAATAATACTTTTTTCTTTTATTAAATAGGCGACTCGATGTGTAAGGGTTCGTGTCTTCCCGGAACCGGCTCCAGCCAAAATCAAAACTGGCCCTTCTGTTTGCAGAACCGCCTCTTGTTGTTTGCTATTTAGTTGGTCTAGGAGATTGGGCATATTGATTGATTATAGGTTATTGTGTAAATGATGCTTTTGAGATTAGCTTACTAATGATTTAAGATTTACGATTTAGGATTTATGAGAACGCGCCTTCGGCGCGTCAATTTCTTGAATCATAAATCATAAATCTTTTAAACTTCTTTAATATCTTACCACAAAAACACCGACGTAACAAAATTCCTACTCCTTTTTCCACCCCCTGCGTAAAGGGGGTCAAAATTCGAGGGACGAGAATTTTGGGGGTTTTTTAAGTTTTATATCTAATTCCCCTTGCATTTTCCCCAAATCTATGCTTAAATAAACGTATTAGTACTTTTTTGAATAAACATATTCATTTAAATAGATGTTTACATCTTACATACTTCTACCTAAGAGGAGCAAACCATGCTACCAACATTGCCAGAAAAATACCAGAATCTCAGAAAGGAAGAGATTCTTAAAGAATTAAAATTTAATCAAGTATTGCAATCCCTGTTTATTAATTTAGGCATTAGCCAAAAAACGCTAGACGATCATATGCGATATTGTGATTCAGAAAGAGCTGATCTTTTGTCTGCAATTGTTATTCTGCTTAAAGAAAATTCTCGTCTCAAACTCAAACTTGAACAAGCTCAAAAAGAAGTTGTTGAAAAAGAAGACGAGAAAGATGCTCTGCGAGATAAGAAAGATATAGAAATTGCTTACTACTTTGAAAACGGATTTCCCGATAATTTTTCTAATTAATGAAAAACCACACTCAAAAGGAGAACTTTTATGCCCACCAAAAATGCCCACATTGCTAATTTACCTGGAGAATATTTGGATATGTCGCCAGAAGAAGTAGCAAATATTTTAATAGAAAAGCCTGCTAAAATAACCAATCTGTTTGGGGAAAAAATTGGTACATTACTAAATGCTAAGTTATCAAATGAAAGTATGCGCCCTGTTGTTATTGACGTACTGTGCAAGCTGATTGCTCCGATACAGTTAGTATTAAAGCTACGAGAACATACTACTTGATTTTCTGAATAGTACCCCTCGCTCTCGTTGTAAAAAGTAGCTCTCGCTATGTACAACGGGGGCTATTTTTTTATTCTTTTGTTTTTTAATATTTTTTGTTTATTTTAACAACTCCTCAAAATATTCTGGCAGGTCGGAGGTGAAAGAATATTTTTCGCCTTGATAGGTGAATTCTAATTTGTGCGCGTGAAGTAGGTGATGCGAAAAAACTTTATTACAATTTTTTAAAACTTTACTTGC
>JAUZSW010415509.1:0-19568 GCA_034780735.1 Hyalogyrina grasslei
CCGGTTGCAACAACAAAGTCATCCGGCTGATCTTGTTGCAACATCATCCACATCATCTTAACATAGTCAGGCGCGTATCCCCAGTCTCTATAGGCATCAATATTACCCATATAAAGACAGTCCTGTAAGCCTCGGTTGATCTTTGCTACCGCCATCGTTATTTTACGAGTAACAAATGTTTCTCCACGCCGTGGGGATTCATGATTAAACAGAATACCATTACTTGCATGTAAATCATAGGCTTCACGATAGTTCTTCACCATCCAATAGCCGTATTGTTTTGCTACTGCATAAGGTGAACGTGGATAGAAAGGGGTTGTTTCACTCTGTGGCACTTCAACCACTTGGCCAAACAGTTCCGAGGTTGATGCTTGATAAAATCGTGTATTTATTCCAGTATCACGAATTGCATCAAGCAGCCGCAATACTCCTAGAGCATCAACGTCTGCAGTATATTCAGGTACTTCGAATGAGACTTGAACATGTGACTGAGCCCCAAGATTATAAATCTCATCAGGCACAATTTTTTCAATCAACCGATTAAGATTACTTGAATCGGCCAGATCTCCGTAATGAAGGAATAAATTAACGTTCTCCTCATGTTGATCTTTATAAAGATGATCTATACGACTAGTATTAAAAGAGCTGGAACGTCGAATTATACCGTGTACCTCATAGCCCTTACTCAAGAGCAATTCTGCTAAATAAGAGCCATCTTGACCAGTAATTCCAGTAATTAAAGCTTTTTTCATAAGTATATTCCTTTAAACAAATTTTAATATTAAGTTTATCATTTTTAAAAACACTAACAAACGCTAACTGCACACTAAGACAAAAAAAGCTATTACCCAAAGTTACTCAAAGAACCACAGAGTTACACCAAGCTAAGAAATTGTCATCCTGCGGAAGTAAAAAACTCTTAACCTATAATCTCCACTAATCCCCACTAATATTTTTAAAATTGTCATATTTTGCAAGCAAAATCTAACAATTTGGTAGTAATCCTGTGGAGCTCTTTTATAACCCCGATGGTTAGCTTTTAAAATCTTGTAACCTGCGTAATCTGTGGATAACTCTTTTTTTCTTTTTTAATACCCCCGATGGTTAGATTTTCTGCTTGCAGAAAAGGTAGCCATCTTTTTAAATCCATGCAATCTGTGGATAACTTTCTTTTTTCGTTTAATTAGTTAAAAGTAAATAGTGAGTCCTCGAACGCCGTGTAACGGATTGACACTTCGTTCCAGCAGAGCTGGCTTTGTATTTCATACGGCTTGCATAAAACGCAGTTTTTGTTGGCTAATCTTTTTTTCTTTCTCTTTGCTCCTTGGCGCCTCTGCGGGAGGATCTTTTTTCTTTTTTAATACCCCCGATGGTTAGATTTTATGCTTGCAGAAAAGCTAACCATCTTTTTAAATCTGTGTAATCTGCGTAATCTGTGGATAACTTTCTTTTTTCGTTTAATTAGTTGAATTCGTGGTTAACTCTTTTTTTTCTTTCTCTTTGCTCCTTGGCGCCTCTGCGGGAGGATCTTTTTTCTTTGTGTCTCTGTGTGGACTATATCAATGACTCTTCACTAACAAAAAACTTAGTTATTTGAATTTTATGTTTAAGACTAAACTGCTTAAACTGTTCAAGCCGTTCATCACTCAAATCAATTGTAAGAATTATTTTTTCAACTTTATATTGTTCACAAACTTGACCCAAGTCATCAAAACCTCCACAGACTTTAGTCCCATAAATATACTGTCCGCGCAGTGCCATTTCATCATCAATGATACCAACAATATTATGAGCAGTACTATTATTACCTGATATATTATTTTTTAGTAAACGACAATATAACCCACCGCCGTAAATCAACGTCTTGGGAATATGCGTCGATTCTGATAAATTTTGTAAATATATTTTATTCAAGAAGACAAATATTAGATGGCGTAAAGCCAAACGTTCTCCGACGATCAAAAAGGTTGTAAAAAGAAAACTTTGTAAAACAAATCCTCCGAGACAGGTGATAGGGGAAAATTTACTTTGACAAAACAGCTCATTAAAATTTGCATAAATGAAAAAATAATCGATACAAAATGCAAAAATAAAACCCAACAGAATAAATTGAACTAAGTAACCATAATCACCAGAGTCAGCACGTAGCCAAAAAATACGGTAATTTTTTGAAATTAAAATAAATAAACTTACCGGTGCAATCGTATACATTAACAAATTATAATTAATTTTATCAGGAAACAATAGTAACATACTGATATATACTGAAAAGACCAAGACAACCAAATCATAAACTGGATGAAATAAGATAAGCAACATCTTCTGCGTCGGACGTTTTACCCCTTTTAGTATTAGACTAGCTGAATCCCACATCTCAATTGTCGCCACGCGGCGAATTAACACCACAAAAACTAACAAGACAACAATAAAACCAATCGCCGGAGCACTACCACGAAATACCATCATTATAATCGCGGTTACAGCAAAACCAACCCCAATTAAATAGATACTTATTGCTGCTTGCCTAGTATCTTTTACCTTAGCTAGAACCCGATGATGCAGATGATTGGTATCAGCTGCCATTATACCACCTGAACCGTGACTATCTCCACTAACTTTAACTATTAAGCGTTTAACTACTCGACGCCAGATTGCAAGGAAGACATCAAAGATTGGCACGCCAGCTGCCAGTAACGGCACTAACACTGCTGTAAGTGTAATAGATTTACTCGTTGGCATCCCTATCACCGCAATAGTTAACCCGATAAACATACTACCAATATCCCCCATAAAAATCTTAGCTGGATGAAAATTGTAGCGTAAAAACCCCAAACATGCGCCAGCCAAAATCAACATAGCGCCAGCACTAGCAAAATTTTTATCAAATAAAAACCATACTGTCATACATAAAGTTGTTACAACTGTTAACCCCGCCGATAGCCCATCAAGACCATCAATCAAGTTAAAGGCATTAATAAAACCGCAAATCCAGATAATTGTCACTAACAACGAAATCATTTCTGGTAAATGCCAATAAAGTAAATTATTGATTTTAAACCCAAGCCACCAACAGAGCATCGCAACCCCAATTTGACCAGCTAATTTTATCCATGCGGAGAGTTCATAACGGTCATCAAAATAACCAACTAGCATCAGAATGGTTGCCGGAACAAAAAATAGTCTAATTCCAATAAAATCCGGTTGTTCCAACAAACCATAGGCAAAGGTCATAGAAAAAAATGCCAAATAGATGGCAATACCACCACCTTTAGGGGTCGGTTTCTGATGAATATGTCTACCGCCAGGCATATCAACCATGCCTAATAATGGCATCGCAATTATACAAAGCTTAGTTACCGCTAAAGCAATAAAACAGGCTAATGCTGAATATAAAATCAAAGGTATGATATTATTTAATATTTCATTCATATTTTTCTCTTTTTTTTATGTTTAATCTCAATAAATCACATTTTTTTTCTCTTTAAGTCACAAAGAAAAAAGCTATACCACAGAGTTACTCAAAGACCCACAGAGTTTCACCGAGATAAGAAATTGTCATCCTGCGGAGCTAAAAAACTCTTAACCATTTTTCTCTCTGTCAACCCTGTAATCCTGTCTCTTTTTTTCATAACCCTCGATGGTTAAATTTTCTGCTTGCAGAAAAATTAGCCATCTTTTTTTTATCTGTGCAATCTGTGTAATCTGTGGATAACTTTCTTTTTTCTTTTTTAATACCCCCGATGGTTAGATTTGCTGCTTGCAGCAAAAGTAGCCATCATTTTTTATCTGTGTAATCCGTGCAATCTGTGGATAACTTTCTTTTTTCGTCTCTTTTGTGTTTTTCGTGGTTACCTTTTTCTTCTTTTTATTCATAATACCGATGGTTAGATTTTACTTTACCCAGTTTTCTAACGATAATTGAGTTATTCTAGAAAATTCTCTGATATTATTGGTAACGAGTGTCATTTTATTAGCGATAGCAACTCCTGCTATCATTAAATCATACGCACCAATTGTCATACCTATTTTTTCTAATTTAGCCCGCCATTTTGCTGAATAAGCAGCAGCATTTTGATCAAAATCAATGATTTTCATCGGCGATAAAAACCCATCAATAGCTCGGTTATTTTTTTGCGTAAATTGACTTTTTGCGGCACCATAACGTAGTTCAAACACGGTAATTGACGGTATAAAAATATTACCGTAAGGAATTGTACTTAAGTGTTTAATAACCAGTTCTGGTTGACGGTTTATAATATAAATGCATATATTGGTGTCAAGCAAATAGTGCATTAGAATTGTTCTCTTTGTTGTGGAGCTGGCTGTTTACGTCCATCCTCCATAAAATCACTGCTGAAGGAATTTAACGCCGTCTTAAAATCATTCCAATCTTCTTCGATAGGTTCAAGAATGACCAGTTTACCCTCTTTGTGTATTTTTGCCCTGCCTCCAGCCATACGGTATTTCTTAGGTAAACGAACAGCTTGCGAATTACCATTCATAAAAAGAGTTGTAGTATCCATAAAACCTCCTTAGTTATATATATCTGTAATATATACTAAAAACAGATAATATCAATTTACTGCCTAATAATAATTGGATAATCCAACTTTTTAAATCCGTGCAATCTGTGTAATCTGTGGATAACTCTTTTTTTTCGTGTCTTTTGTGTGTTTTGTGTTTTTCGTGGTTAAACTTTCTTCTTTTTATTCATAATACCGATGGTTAGATTTTCTGCTTGCAGAAAAGTTAACCATCTTTTTTTATCTGTGTAATCCGTGTAATCTGTGGATAACTCTTTTCTTTGTGTCTTTGCGTCTCTGTGTGAGTACCTTTTTTCTTTTTAAATCCGTGTTTAATCCGTGCCATCCGTGGACATATTAATGATTTTAGCAATTTGTTTTTCAGTCAAGCCATTCTGGCGCATCGCTATAATCAGCTCTTTTTGTTTTTCTTCTGAACGCTTTTTTTCCTGTTCAATCCCCTGTTCAATCCCCTGTTCAATCCCCTGTTTAAGCCCTATTTTCTCTGCTTTTCGCAATGCAGATTTCTGCATCCAGATAAATTTTTGACGTTTATGCTGAACTTCAAGTTCAGCAACACTCATTCCTGCTTCATTTATAATCTCAAATGCCTGTTGAATTTCACCATCCATATTTTCAGGAATATAATCTAAATCACCAGCATGTTTAATAAAATAGATCCAACGATCAGTTATATCGGTTAACTCTGTTAATGCTTTATTAAATTTAGGTAATTCGATAAAAATCAGTTCAATATCATCAGAGTATTCAATAAGACTCTCTTTTTCAAGCAATTTAAAATTACTAATAACCTTATCTTGGTCTGGAAACATTTCAAAATCAAGAATAGTTAAAGCTATCACTGGATTCAGAAGTTCATAATTTTCACCTTTAACCAGTTGAATAGAATATTGTTTAGCGGCATTGTAAAGAATACGTTTTTCGAAAGACTCAACATTCAACACCTGCATTTCAATAATAACCGAAGTGTCGTTATTAAGTTTAGCTCTAACATCAACATAAGAATCCTTCATCCCCTTAAGTAGTGGAATATTGTAAGGATCAACAATCTCTAAAGCAATAATTTTTTCATTATTATGAAAAGTAATTAAAGCATTTAAAAAACTAATCAAAATATCCTGGGATTTATCTGAACCAAAGACCTTCTTAAAGGCAAAGTCAGTCTTGACATCTAAAAATTTCATCTAAATAATCCTCAATAATAATAGTAAAAGTAAATATCTAATATAATAATATAACTCCACTAGAAAATTTTACGAAGCCACAAAGAAAAAAGCTATACTATAAAGATTTTAACATTAAGAAATTAAGGTTAACATGAAGAACAACAAAGTTGCACAAAAATAAGAAATTGTCACCCTGCGGAGCTAAAAAACTCTTAACCATTTTTCTCTCTGTCGATCTTGTAATCCTGTCTCTTTTTTTCCTTTTTCATAACTCCCGATGGTTAGATTTTCTGCTTGCAGAAAAGGTAGCCATCTTTTAAAATCCGTGTAATCCGTGTAATCTGCGGATAACTTTCTTTTTTCGTGGTTACCCTTTTTTTAATAACCCCGATGGTTAGATTTTCTGCAAAGCAGAAAAGGTAATCATCTTTTTCTTCATGCTCTTCATGGTGAACTCTTTTCTTTACCCTTTGCTCCTTGGCGCCTCTGCGGGAGTACCTTTTTTATCTGCGTGCCATCCGTGGACTTATTTAATCTGCTTTATCGCTTCAGCTCTACTGCAATCAGCTATTTTCATAATAATATTAATAGAACGTTCTAACGCCTGATCTTTCTCTTCTAACGCCTGATCTTTCTCTTCTAACGCCTGATCTTTCTCTTCTAATGCCTGATCCTTTTGTGCTAACTCTTTTTGAGCATTTAAGTAATTCAGTTTGTGACGTTCGATCTCTGCTAAAACAATATCTTCTTTTTCCATATCACTGGCAACTTTTGCATTTTCACCTGCTTGCACCAGTTTGCGTAAGAGACTTTTATATTCATCACTGTAGAGTGATTCATCCAACTCTAATAAATGTTTTTTAGCATCAACTGCTCGCTTTGGGGCTTGATCAAAAATTGATAACAACACCTCCAGTTCAGTTCGCCGCTCTCGGTTGACGATGTTTGGAATCTGAATAAAGGTCGAATCGTGAGTTAAACTGTCAATAAAAGGATCTTCACCTTTTTCAATAACCTCATGGGTAATTCCATCAATAGCTTGTTTGTTATATTTTATAATTAGGCGATTTGAATAATTACGATGCGATAATTTATGGCCTAAAAAATAGATTGAATGTATATGCCGCCCGCGCATTACAGCGGTTTCATTATCAATTTGAGTTTCATAATTATGCCCCGCATTCATATACTGTGATCCCAAATAGTGTCTGAATCGGGTAATATCTGTATGAAATTTAGCCTTCTGTAACTCTATAATAATTAATTCTTTATTACCAGCCGCATCTTCAACGGTTGCGGAAAAATCCATGTAACAAACAGAAAAATCAAGCTCTTGCTCTATACGTTTAGCGACCCCATCATACTCATTTTTATCAGTTAATTCCTCTGAATTATAACTAATATCTATAATATTTTTACCGAGTAATTTTGATAACATGAATTTTGCAATTTTCATGTCTTTCATGATGTACTTAAACACCACATCGTATATAGGATTTGCTATTATCATAATTATGATTCCAGTTATTTTTATATTTTCATCAATTATCTACAATAAATATAATAGTCTTTAAACTTTTATCAACCAAGTGACAATTTTCTTTTTTTTTAGCTGTAACGCAAAGTCACGAAGCCACAAAAAATTAAACAAAATAACGACAGACAGAATGATTTGTGACAGAATTATTTTTTTAGAAATACCTAATGGTTAAATTTTCTGCTTGCAGAAAAGGTAACCATCAATTCGTTTAATTAGTTGAATTCGTTGGCTAACTCTTTTCTTTGTGCCTCTGTGTGAGTACCAAGTTTTCTTTTTTTAATAACACCCGATGGTTAGATTTTCTGCGGAGCTAAAAAACTCTTAACCATTAAGTCGCCAATTTTTTTCGTTAATCGTTAACCGTTAATCGTTAATCGTTAATCATTAACCGTTGTACTTCTGTGTCTCTGTGTGAGTATCATTTTTTTCTTCAATTATTAAACCATAATTATAAGATGATGATTACTGTCTGTTGTTTTTTATATAATTATTGCTGATTTCAATACAGATAAAAAAACGTGGTCGTTCTTCTGTTCCATTTATCTTATTAATATGAGCATAGACATGGTAATCATGCAAACATTTTTTTACAGCTTTAGCTTGAATTTTATTGATATAAGCAATAATTTTCCCGCCAATTTGAATATTAACTGCATTCTTGTCATATGGACAATCAGCTTCTTCTACAAGTTGGACAGTGTCGTTAACATGAATGCCATTTGATGGTCTATTCTCTTTGTAATGCCTACAGCCTACAGCTTCCAAGATTAACTTACATGGAGGAACTATATTATTTAAAGGATTCACTAATTGAAAATTATCAGTTGCCAGCTTTGCTCCGCTATAAGCCAACAATGCAAAATTAGAAACCTGGGACAAGTCAATTTCAGGATCCAAGTCAATTTGTTCAAGATATTTTTTAAAATCACCGCGCGAGCGAGGAGGCATACGATATGTAAAAAAATCTATGACATTATTAGTATATATCTTATTTATATCCCTAAATGCAGGGAAAGATTTAAATCCTTTATCACAAGCTTCCTTAAAAGAGTCTTCATCTCGTAAATATGAAAAACTATATTCATCATTACCTAAAGCCTTTAGCGTAGCAACTGCAAAGTTACCATCATCAGCATTAAGTCCACGCCAAGTTAAAATTAAATAATTTGGCTCTAGTAATTTTATTATTTTACACATGATATCAACATTTTTCTAGCTTATTTTTTATTAATCTACAACGAGTCTTCAGTAACCTAAATATAAAGTTATATCGTTCCTCTGTCAACGGAACATTCATATTATATTGAGAATATTCATATAATAGTTGACCAAAATCATCTATTTTACTACAACTGGGCAACATCCAAAGTATGAGTTCTTTTGCTCTTTTATATTTATTGCATAGTTTAATTAACATTTCAAAATGATTTTCACCTTTCACTTTTGAAAAATCATCATATTGTGACCATTTCATGTGATGTTGACCTTTTTCGACATAATTAATAAGATAATCTCGGTCATTAAAGCGTTGAATATTTCTTTCTATTATCTCATATCCCAATGCTGTTCCATTATCATATGCTGGAGAAAATCTAATTTTGTTACCTTTATCAAAAATTACTCCCCAATTACTGTGATGTCTATCTGTATTGCCAATAATAACATCAAAACAAATTAATTTTATCCAATGTTCGTTCCAATCATCATTTAAATATCCAGAAAACTTCAATGCCCGCGAAATTTTACTAATATCTTCAAAATTATGTTGCTTCCCTTTATCAACATCATAATCTTCATGAAGCATTTTCATATATTCAGCTCCATGTATCAAACGCTGTTCACCATTGATATCTAAAAACCATTCTATCAATGCTCCATTTTTATTTTCCAAAATAGCAGGATATACTATAGGGACATTGACATCTACCATAACGCCTATATGATAGGCAATTACTTCACACCAAAATTGTTCAAGATGTCGCTTAACTGACTCTTTGAACATATAATAATGACCATTTATAACTCCATTATCACTGTTCTTTAAAGGAGAAATTAATATTTGCTTATCACGTGCTCCTGGGGGATACATGGTGTCATCTGGCGACTTCCACTCTGAAACATTTATAATAGGTAAATTCATATCCAACTACCTTATATTTGATAACTAAAATTAAAAACAATTATCTCTTTTTCATCCTGTTATCCTGTCTAATTTCTCTTTTTTAAGATACCCCGATGGTTAGATTTTATGCGGAGCAAAAAAGCTAACCATCTTTTTATTCGTGTCTATTTGTGTTCATTTGTGGCTAACTCTTTCTTTTTTCTTCATGTTCTTAATTCTTTCTTAATTCCTTAATGTTTTATTTTTTCTTTTCTCTTTGTCCATTTGTGTTTTTAGTGGTTCATTAATCATTAATCGCTAATCATTAATCGTTGTACTTCTGTGCCTCTGTGTAAGTACCTTTTTTTCTTTTTACTTTTTCTAACCCCCGATGGTTAGATTTGCTGCTTGCAGGAAAGGTAACCATCAATTCGTTTAATTAGTTGAATTCGTTGGCAAATGTTTTCTTCGTGTCTTTGCGCCTCTGCGGGAGACCTATTCTTTTTTCGTGTATTTAATCGCTAATCATTAATCGCTA
Source organism: Hyalogyrina grasslei (assembly GCA_034780735.1). Lineage (NCBI taxonomy): Eukaryota > Metazoa > Mollusca > Gastropoda > Hyalogyrinidae > Hyalogyrina > Hyalogyrina grasslei. The sequence continues at coordinate 9,890 of JAUZSW010415509.1, forward strand.
ATCATTAACCGTTATACTTCTGTGCCGCTGTGTGAGTACCTTTTTATTGGAGGGGTTATTGGCTTTTTATACTCTCGCCAGGAACTCAATAAAATTTAATATTCATCACTAGCAACCTATAGATATTTATGAAGTCGAAAATTTCGACCACATATTTTATCTTCAGCACAACTGGGGTAGTACTGGGGTAGTACTGGGGTAGTACTGGGGTAGCCTTTTGGGTACTCTTTTGGGTAGTCTTTTGGGTAGCCCCCTAATAAATTTCTAATAGATATAAATCTTGTTATCCTGTCTAATTTTTCTTTTTCTTCTTTTTTCTAAATACCGATGGTTAGATTTTCTGCTTGCAGAAAAGTTAGCCATCTTTTTTTTATCTGTGTAATCCGTGTAATCTGTGGATAACTCTTTTTCTTTACCCTTTGTGTCTTTGTGTCTCTCTGTGTGAGTCTCTTATTTTTTCTTTTTCCATAACCCCGATGGTTAGATTTTTACGCAGTAAAAAGCTAACCATCTTTTTTTTATCTGTGTAATCCGTGTAATCTGCGGATAACTCTTTTTTTCGTGTCTTTTGTGTTTTTCGTGGTTACCCTTCTTTTCTTTTTCTTCTTTTTTTTAATAACTCCGATGGTTAGATTTTCTGCTTGCTGAAAAGGTAACCATCTTTTTCTTCATGTTCTTCATGCTCTTAATGGTGAACTTTTTTTCTTTACCCTTTGTGCCTTCGTCTCTCTGCGTGAGTACCTTTTTCTTCTTTTTTAATAACTCCGATGGTTAGATTTTCTGCTTGCAGAAAAGGTAACCATCTTTTTAATCCGTGTAATCCGTGTAATCTGTGGATAACTTTCTTTTTTTCGTCTCTTTTGCGTCTTTTTTATTCTGTTATCCTGTCTAAATTTTTAGCTATAATTAACAATTCTGGCTACTATGCGTTGAGCAGTTTTCCCATCCCATAGCTCTGGCCGTACCGGTGAACGTTCACTAGTCAATGTTGTCTGATATTCATCTGTAATCTTTTCAATATCATTCCCTACTAAAACCGTTGCTCCACCATGTTCACGCAAAGTTATTGGTCGTTCAGTATTCCAACGTAAAGTCAAACATGGAGTTCCTAGCACACAACACTCCTCTTGTAAACCACCGCTATCAGTCAACATTATTTTCGCCCCCATATTCAACCGTAACAGTTCATGATAACCTAAAGGCTGTAATAGAATTAAATTTTGACATTGATTAACCTGCTCCCATAAATCAAACAACTCTAACTGTTTTTTGGTCCGAGGATGAATTGGCCAAATCAATGGCATATCATTAGCAACTGTTCCAGTCAAAAAGTCGATTATTGGCATTAAAATCGCTTTTTCATCAACATTAGATGGCCGATGCATAGTCATTACCGCATAACCATTGTCATTCAAATCAATTGCTCTCTGTGCTTTATTTAATAGATTATCAGCTAAAATCTGCTTAAGCTCTAATTGCGCTGCTTGATTGCGTTGAGCCTCCAAGGTATCAATCATAATATTACCGACAAATGCTACCTGCTTTTTACTAACCCCCTCTTTGTAGAGGTTTTCACTTGCAAGACGGTCTGGAGTTAATAATAAATCGGATAGACGGTCAGTAACTAAACGGTTAATCTCTTCCGGCATCCCCATGTCACCTGACCTTAATCCAGCTTCAATATGGGCACATTTTATATGTTCTTTTTTAGCCGTAATCGAACAGGCACAGGTGGCATTAACATCACCAACCACGACTACCCAGTCTGGCGAATGCTCTTTTAAAACATGTTCAAATTCAATCATAGTCCGTCCAACCTGTTCAGCGTGACTGCCTGAGCCAATGCCTAAGTTTATATCTGCTTCAGGTATATTCAAAGCAGCAAAGAATGCCTTAGACATCTTATCATCATAATGCTGTCCAGTATGCACCAAAATATGTTCAATCGTTGCTCCCACCCCACTGATGTTATGAGCTGCAATTGCATGACAGAATGGCGCTATCTTCATAAAATTTGGCCGTGCTCCGACTACTGATACTATTTTCATCTATAAATTCCTTTTTAATAATTTTAACATTAAGATTATTAAGAGTTTGCTGTCAACGAATTATTAATTGCTAGCTTTTTGTGCAAGCACAAAAAACTAACAATTGGATAATGCCTACGGTGTTTAAAATATCTCACACTAAGTCACAACTCCACAAAGAAAAAAGCTATACCACAGAGTTACCCAAAGAACCACAGAGTTACCCAAAGAACCACAGAGTTACACAGAGATAAGACATTGTCATCTTTTGCTCCGCATAAACCTAACAATTAGGTTGTCATCCTGCGGAGCTAAAAAACTCTTAACCATTTTTCTCTCTGTCAATCCTGTAATCCTGTCTAAATTCTCCCTTTTTAAGATCCCCGATGGTTAGATTTTCTGCTTGCAGAAAAGTTAGCCATCTTTTTTTTATCTGTGTAATCCGTGTAATCTGCGGATAACTTTCTTTTTATTCGTGTTCATTTGTGTTCATTTGTGGCTAACTATTTTTTTTAGTGTATTTTGTGTTTTTCGTGGTTACCCTTTTTCTTTTTTCTTCATGTGAGTCTCTTTTTTTATCTACGTTCATCCGTGGACGATTTTATTTGCTTTATTGCTTCTGCTCTATTACATCCAGAAATTTTCATAATAACCATAATTGAACATTCTAAATCTTTAGCATTCTGCTCTAATTCTTTAGCATTCTGCTCTAATTCTTTAGCATTCTGCTCTAATTCTTTAGCATTCTGCTCTAAAGTTTTATCTTTATTCTCAATTTGTCGTTCAAGATCTTCGAGGTCGGCAATATAATCATCCTCCATTTGCATGCGATCTTGAATTTCTTTATCTTGACCAGCCTTTTCAAGCGAACGCAAAATTGGCTTCAACCATTTAGGCAATTTATCGGGATCAAGTTCCAAATAATTTCGATCTTTTTTTACACAGTTAGTTTGATCGAAAATTGCCAGTAACTCTTCTAGATGCCGGTTCACGGCGTGTTCACAATTACTTTTTAGATTACTTTTAACCCTTGGAATTTGAATAATTAGTCCATCATGAAACAGGGCATCAATGAAGTTTGACGGCAGCTTTGCGATCTTTTCTCCAGTAATGGCATCACGCAACTCTTTATTTATTTCAAATGCTGCACTGGACGGCTCATCAAGATTATGGCCTAAAAAGTATATCGGATAGATCGATAATGCAATTTTTTTACCGTTGACGACATAACAATGTTTTTCATTCATATACTGTGAACCCAAATATTTACGAAAACGCATAATATCGGTTATCAGTTTAGCCTTCTGCATCTCTATTATCAGTAACTCTTCCCTGCTATTACCATCGTTATCATCATATTTAACTTTTGCCACAAAATCCAAACGCATCACGGTATAGGTCGCTTTACGCCCAACCTTAGAATTACGTCGCTCTTTCTTAGTCAAAATTTCTGTAGGCTCAACATGTAGTTCTATGATCTCTTTACCTATTAATTTCGACAGTATTAATTTAGCAACTCTCTCATCATTAGTCAGCATATATTTAAATGCTGCATCGTAGGTCGGATTAGCTATTCTCATTTTAATGCTCCAATTATATTATTAACTTGACTAATAAATATAATAGTCTTTAAACTTTTATCAACCAAGTGACAATTTTCTTTTTTTTTAGCTGTAATGCAAACCACAAAGTTTTTTATACTCACACCAAGTCACGAAGCCACAAAGATTTAAACATTAAGGAATTAAGGTTATTAAACAAAATAACGACAGACAGAATAATTTGTGACAGAATAATTTTTTTATGAATACCCCGATGGTTAGATTTTCTGCGGAGCAGAAAAGTTAACCATTAATTAGTTTAATTAGTTAAATTCGTTGGCTAACTCTTTTCTTTGTGCCTCTGTGTGAGTACCAGGTTTTCTTTTTTTAATAACCCCGATGGTTAGATTTTCTGCGGAGCAGAAAAGGTAACCATCAATTCGTTTAATTAGTTGAATTCGTTGGATAATATTTTTTCTGTTAATCCTGTTATCCTGTCTAATTTTCTATTTCTTTTTTATAACACCCGATTGTTAAAATGCTTTGGTAGTGAATATTTTTATGATTAACGAGCATTACTGAGATATGCTCCTTTTCTTTTATCCAACTGAACATTCCAATTATTCAGTTTAAATAAATCTTGCACTTCCTGAGCAACAACTTTAAAATAGTCTTCTTTTGTTGTTAATGCTTTTTTGGCAAGCTCTTTTTGAGCTTTATATTTTTCTTCAAGTAATTCATTCGTATACATTATTTACCTCTCTTGATATAAATATAAGAAAATTCTCACGCTCCTCGGACCACCATTTTTTTGTTATACTGCAAGGATATTTCAATGACTTCCGTTCATCAAAAAGATAACTAGGAAATGTGGTATCAAGATAGACAGATTTTCTCATTTTAATGCTCCAATTATATTATTACTTGACTAATAAATATAATAGTCTTTAAACTTTTATCAACCAAGTGACAATTTTCACAAAGAAAAAAGCTAACAATTGGCTGTTAATGCCTACGGTGTTTAAAATATCTCACACTAAGTCACAACTCCACAAAGAAAAAAGCTATACCACAGAGTTACTCAAAGACCCACAGAGTTACACAGAGGTAAGAAATTGTCATATTTTGCAAGCAAAATCTAACAATTGGGTTGTCATCCTGCGGAGCTAAAAACTCTTAACCATTTTTTTCTCTGTCAACCCTGTAATCCTGTCTCTTTTTATTCGCGTTCATTTGTGTTCATTCGTGGTTACCCTTTTTTTTCTCTGTGGTTAACTTTTTTTCTTCAATGAGAAACTTTAAATATTTCAACTATTCCCTCTTTAAAAGGATAAAAATATATTTTACCTTCACAATATGCTGTTGGTGTATTACATAGAACAAAACATTTTGCTTGTGGATAATCTATAAAAAAAGTGTTTAATGCTTTAACATCCCCTAACTCCGGTTGTTGTCCTGACTTAATTTCAACCGCAATCGGGGTAGTGTGCAAATTTTTCTGAATAATTAAATCAATTTCAGCACCGTGATTAGTTCGGTAATGATACAATCTCCAATTATGGCGATTAATAATATTATAACGTATTATCTCATTTATGATAAAATTTTCAAACAGTTTACCATACCTAAATGATGATTTACGAAGTTCTGTAGATAATTCTCCTGTTAAGGCATTTATAATACCATTATCGAAAAAATAGTATTTTGCATTGCGTTGCAACTGTTTTCGTATTGAATATGTCCATGCAGGGATTTTAGTTATTAGTAAGGTATCTTCGAGTATCTGGTAATGAGATTTGATTGTTACTGATGAAATCCCTATCTGTTTGCCTATCTTAGAAAAATTTACCGGCATACCATTTTCAAATGCGGCAACTTCCAAAAAACGAGAAAAGATCTCAACATTCCTGACAATTGCTTCCTGAAGTATTTCCTCTTTCAAATAAGTATAAGTATAAGCTTGTAAATAATCTTTAATGCCGTCAATATTATTCTCAACTATTACCGTTGGTAAAGAACCAAATTGCAGAATTTTTTCTAGATATTTGCTACAATCAATTTCAAAAATATTAAGTGGATAAAAGGGCATATATAATGCCCTACCTGCTAATAGATTGGTTCCATGTGATTTTAATTTCCGTGCCGATGAACCAGTCAGAATAAAAATTACTTGTCCTTTGAATGCTTCAATACAACGATGAACTTCATTTAACAGCAATGGGACCCGTTGAATTTCATCAATAAAAATATAAAGCCTCTTATCGTCCGATAACTTTAACTCAATCTCACTTTTTAAAAGTTCCGGTCTGTGTAAATATCTTGTGTAAAATGCATTATCAAGTAGATCTATTGTAAATAAATTATCGGACGACAGAAGTTGATTTTTTATAAAAAAAGTCTTACCACTGCCACGTGGACCTAAAATTAGCAATGAATTATTACGCTCTAATGCATCAATAATCGCTTTATTCTTTCTAGTTATCATTTAAAGATCCTGTATTAATTTAAGTTAACACTTTAAAATAATACAATAATATTAAAATACAACCTATTATTCAAATTATTCAACCAAGCCACCTGTCTACATCTATGCGACGCATAGTCAGGCTAAGCCATAAATATTTTTAAATATTGTAGAACTATTTTCTTATAGATATTTATGCGGTCGAAAATTTCGACCACATATTTTCTCTTCAGCACAACTGGGGTAGTACTGGAGTAGTACTGGAGTAGTACTGGGGTAGTACTGGGGTAGCCTTTTGGGTACTCTTGGTAGTCTTTTGGGTATCCCCCTAATAGATATAAATCTTGTTATCCTGTCTAAATTCTCCCATTTTAAGCTAACCATCTTTTTTCGTTTAATTTGTTAAATTCGTTGGCTAACCTTTTTTCTGTCAATCCTGTTATCCTGTCTAATTTTTTATTTCTTTTTTCATAACCCCGATGGTTAGATTTTTACGCAGTAAAAAGCTATCCATCTTTTTTTTATCTGTGTAATCCGTGTAATCTGTGGATAACTTTCTTTCTTTACCCTTTGTGTCTTTGTGCCTCTGTGTGAGTACCTTTTTTTAATAACCCCGATGGTTAAATTTTCTGCTTGCAGAAAAGGTAACCATCTTTTTTTTATCTGTGTAATCTGTGGATAACTTTCTTTCTTTACCCTTTGTGTCTTTGTGTCTCTGTGTGAGTCTCTTATTTTTTCTTTTTCCATAACCCCGATGGTTAGATTTTCTGCTTGCTGAAAAGGTAACCATCTTTTTATTCGTGTTCATTTGTGTTCATTCGTGGTTAACTATTTCTTTATCTCAAGGTTTTGATAATACCACTCCGTAGCCTCCTGCAGGCCAGCCTTGATACTATACTGAGGTGCATACCCCAACAGCTCTTTGGCTTTATCAATACTCGCCAATGAATGTGGAATATCCCCAGCCCGCAACGGTCCATAGTTTGGTTCAAGTTCACCAATAGCTGGATCGAATTTCGCCAAATTATCCCGTAGAGCATAGAACAGCTCATTCAAAGTGGTTCGTTCACCGAAAGCCACATTATAGACGGTATTAACCGCGTCAGGACTATCAGCTAACGCCGCTAACTGATTAGCCTGAACCACATTCTTGATATAGGTAAAGTCACGTGAATAGTTCCCATCACCATTGATCACTGGTGCCTCATGCTGCATCATGCTAATAACAAATTTAGGAATAACTGCGGCATAAGCACCGTAGGGATCTTGACGGCGACCAAAAACATTAAAATAACGCAAACCAACCGTCTCCATACCGTAGGTATCAGCAAAAACTTTGGCATAGAGTTCATTAACATATTTAGTAATGGCATAAGGCGACAGCGGATTACCAATCTTATCTTCAACCTTGGGTAGAGCTTTACTATCGCCATAAGTAGAAGAGCTAGCGGCATAGACAAAACGTTTTACTTTAGCATCACGGGCAGCGACCAGCATATTGACAAAACCGTCAATATTAACCTGGGTAGAGGTGATTGGATCTTTAATCGAACGTGGCACTGACCCCAACGCCGCCTGGTGCAGCACATAATCAATCCCATCACAGGCCTTGTTGCAGGCATCAAGGTCACGAATATCCCCCTCTAAAAGCAAAAAAGCCCCATTATGTATAAATGGAGCAATATTTTCCCGTTTACCGGTAGCAAAGTTATCCAGGCAGACGACCTGATTGCCCTGCCTTAGAAGTGCTTCAACCAAGTTAGAGCCGATAAAACCGGCTCCACCAGTCACCAACACCCGACTATTTTCAATTTTTCCCATTTTATCTATTCATTTATTTAGACAAGATTTACAAGATCGAACAAAATATTATTTAACATTAAGAAATTAAAAACTACAGACAGAATGATTTATGACAAAATAATTTTTTTATTGTCAGTTATATTTATCCGTTCCGTATAAATTTAACTGCCAGGGTGTAATGCCTACGGCGTTTAAATATCTCACACAAAGCCGCAAAGGCACAAAGGTTTTAAAAGAACACCCAATTGTTAGCTTTTTACTGCTTAAAAATCTAACAATTGATTAGTTTAATTTGTTAAATTCGTTGGCTACCCATTTTTTTCTGTCAATCCCGTTATCCTGTCTAATTTTTTATTAATTACTTTTGGATTTAAAAACCTCATAGACAAAATACAATAACCTAATCTGACGTATTGCCCTTGATGGTTGTTTCAATAACCGATAAAACCACTCAAGACCAAGATTCTGCCAGAAAATAGGTGCGCGTTCTACCGTGCCAACTATTGTATCCAATGTACCACCTATGCCTTGACATAATTTGACAGTGGTTAACTTATCAGCATTATCAAACATCCATTGCTCTTGCCGTGGACTACCCATAGCAATGAAAAGTATTTGAGCTTGTGATTCATTTATCTGTTCAATCAACTTAGGCATATCATACTGTTTAACAAACCCATTAGCTCGCCCAACAATATCAATTCCTGGATAACGTATTTCTAATTCTTTACAAGCCCCAGCATTTACCTCTTCACTCGCACCGTAAATAAAAATCTTATAATTTTTCCTCGGTGCATCTTGGCAAATATTCTGCATCAAGTCGGCTACGGGCACACGTGATACTTTTTCACCATACAAAAACTTCAGAGCCTTTACCATACCAATTCCGTCAGGAATTAACAAAGTCGCTTTATCAAAAAAAGATTTTAAGAATTTATTTTCCCGTAGGACAAAGACTTTTTCTGGATTAACTGCCAATATAAACCCAATAGGATTCATGGTATCATTTACATATTCCTCAACAAACTGCAATGCACTAGCCATATCAACAGCGTCAATTGGAGTATCTAATACTCGATAACGTTTTATTTTTTCCATAAAATTATTCAACCATAGTTATAAGATGATGATTATTGTCAGTTGGATTTTCTTGTGTTGACTTTTGGGACAGGATTGACAAGATCTAACAAGATATTCAAAAAGTCTACGACGTTAAAAATTTTTTAACACTAACAAACGCTAACAATACACTAATTAAAATTTGTCATCTTTTGCAAGCAAAACCTAACAATTGAGAAGTAATCCTGCGGAGCTAAAAAAACTCTTAACCATTTTTTCTCTCTGTCAATCCTGTTATCCTGTCTAATTTTTTATTTCTTTTTTTAATACACCCGATGGTTAGTTTTTTACGCAGTAAAAAGATAACCATTAATTCGTTTAATTAGTTATGTAAATAGTGAGTCCCCGAACGCCGTGCAACGGATTTCAAAAGACGCAGGCTTTAGTTGGCTAATATTTCTCTGTCGATCTTGTAATCCTGTCTAATTTTTATTTCTTTTTTATAACACACAATGGTTAGTTTTTTACGCAGTAAAAAGATAACCATCTTTTAAAATCTGTGTAATCCGTGTAATCCGTGGACCACTTTTTTCTTTTTTATCCTGTTATCTCGTCTATTTTTTCTTTTTAATCGTATGTTTAAATTTTAAAACTGCGAAATTAAGCTCAATTGTTGTTTCAGTTCCATCGGTTTGCAAGTCATCATCCAATATTTCTGCAATTAACTCACCACTACGTTGCATTAGTGATTTCTGCTCATGATCATCATTAATAGTTGATAACTC
>JAUZSW010416620.1:0-19556 GCA_034780735.1 Hyalogyrina grasslei
ATTTAATAATCAATATTTTAAATTAATATTGATTATTAAATTGCGTGCCTTGGCAAACTAACGATAATGCGGGTTAACTTCTTAATGGTATAACTTATATGGTTAATGGTTGGTAGTAAAATATGCAAGTATAAAATTATAAACAGATGAAAACTAAATACATTCCATACCTAATAATTGTAATAGTATTATTATCATTTACCAATAAATGGGAACATAGCAATGAGCTGTTTAAAATTGAGAGAAGCAGAGATGCTGATGAAATAGAATATAGTTTGAATATTGACTCTGAAGGTATGATAGTTTCATCTAATCCTATTGAAGTTCATTGGGTAAAAAATACTAAAAACGGACAGTTTGAGCCTCTAACATGGATTCAAAAAAAATATGCCTATGGCATTAAATATCTAAATAATACCAATAATAAATCGGAGTTTTGTTTTGTATCGTATCCCAAAAGAACATTTACGCTTAAACAAACTGATTCCGGCTATAAGGTTTTTACAACATCTGATAATCAGGAGGTTGAAGTAAACCGTATTTTTATTCAATTTGATGGTGGCACATTCTGGATACCAATAATATCAAAAGTTGAGTTACACGGAACTTTGGTTAGCAACCATACACCCAAAGTAGAAGTTATAAATCCATAAATCATGTTAAAATGCATACTGCTCATTTTACATATTTGTTAATTGCTGCATTAATTACAATAATTGGGGCACTACCTTTTGGATTAGTAAACCTTACAGTAGTTAATGTAACATTAAAAAATGGATATCATCCTGCTATTAAAATAGCCAATGGCGCAGCATTAATTGAAGTACTCTTTGGTATAACAGCCATATTAGCCGGAGGAGTTATTAAAACATATATTCAAAATTTGCCGGTTATCCATTTTATAATAATCGGTATTATAATTGGTGCAGGGCTATTTTTTATGTTCAGTAATAAAAACACTTCTATTAGTGAAAAAAATGTCAATAATGGATTTATTAAGGGTGTTTTTCTTAACCTTATTAGCATACAGGTACTGCTTTATTGGATTATTGCCATTGGTTTTCTTTTAACAAAACCAAACATCCAATTTAATATATTTAACATTATAATATTTAGTATTGGAATATGGTTAGGTAAAATGGGAGTGTTATGGTTATATACTTTTTTTAGTAAAGCAATTGTTTCAAAATCGGGCATGCTTTCAAAAAATATTAACCGTATAATTGCTGTTATAATGTTTCTTACCGCAATAATACAGTTTATAAAAATATAGCTTGAAGAATATAAACCTTTAACAGCAATATCCAACATCCGTCATCTAACATCGGTCATCCGTCATCTAACAAAAATACAAACAATGAAAAATATAAAACTAATAATTATAGCAATGATATTTACAAGCAGCAGCTATAGCCAAACATACCTAAAAGTAAAAGAGGCAAAAGGATTAAAAGTAGGAACACCGGCACCCGCCTTTAAAACTATTGATGCCGACAGTAACACTTTTATATTATCGGATGCGATAACAAAAGGTCCGGTAGTGATGATTTTTTATCGTGGTCAGTGGTGTCCTGTTTGCAATAAGCATTTATCACAAATTCAAGATAGCTTGCAGCTTATTATACAAAAAGGAGCACAAGTAATAGCAATTTCAGCTCAAAAACCCGAATATCTTGACCAAATGGCCGATAATACCGGAGCCGAATATACACTGCTATATGATGATGGATTTAAAATTTCAGATGCTTATGGTGTTTCATTTAAACCTAAAGCAAGTACTATATTTGGATATAATGCAGGATTAAATGCCAAATTAAAAAAGTCGCAAACCGATGATACACAACGATTACCTATTCCGGCTACATATATAATAAATCAAAATGGAATTATTGCTTGGCGACAATTTGACCCGAATTATAAAAATCGTTCAACCGTAAAAGATATTATTAATAATATTCCGTAAAAAATGCATATTTTACTTTGTACCACAAACCTGCCTGACATATTTGGGTGGGTTTGTGGCATTATACATTTTACTAATAATTTTTATTTAATTGTCAGTATTCTATATATTGCACGACCAATAAAATAAAGTAGAATAAATTAAAAAATATAAAGCATAAAGAAATATATTGCTTACAATAAATACCCGACTTCGGTCATCGGACATCAAACAATAAAACACAAACAGATGAATTTACCGGTAAGTTTAAAAAAAATTAGTTATGAGCTTAATAGTTTACAAACTGTTGATAATAATACAGTTAAAGAAATTGTTAACTACGCAAAACCATCAGTAAAGGATTTGAAAAAATTCAGTCTTTTTAACCATTGCTCAACCGAAAGCTACGGAAGACAATTAATTCACGATAGCGGAAATTTTAAACTTCTGCTTATGTCGTGGTTACCCGGCGATTTTACCGCAATACATAATCATGGTTATGCCGAGTGGGGTTGCGTATATACCTTTGGCGATGCTACACACCGCTTATATAATATTGATAATGATAAACTGGTTCTTGCAGAAAGCAGCACCTTTAAAAACGGAGATATTGCATTGGTATGTGGTGATTTAACCCATTTAATGGGAAATTCAAGCAAAAAAGAGTTTTTTACACTTCACATTTATGGTTCAAATAAACTAAATAAAAACATATCGTCGGGTGCAAAAGTAATTGTTCCCGAAAATAAAAAAGCCGTTACAACAAATGGTTCTGCTTATTTAAACATGAAAGAAAATCTTAAACTAACCGAACAAAATTTTACAAATATATCACAAGATGCACTTTTAGATTATTTTAACCTGATAAAACCTTTTTATTTGCGAAACAAACAAGCGGATATTCTTAGCAAAATTGAAAGCTTTGAACAAAATCCCGAACTATTTTATAAACAATAAAAAATGCAGGTAATTATTAGAGAAAAAAGATATTGAACTCAACTTTCAACATCATTAATATGGATAACAGCACAATATTAAACGCATCATTCAATAAAATTACAACTTACATTAGTAAAATGAATGATATTAACGAGCAGGTAGTAGATTACAAAACCCCTGCCGAATTGATGGAAAATGTTGACTTTCAAATTCCTGAAAAAGGTGTATCGCAATCGGAATTTTTGAAGTTTATTGATAACTATTTACAATACTCTGTAAACACCGGCAATAAGCAATTTTTTAATCAGTTATATTCAGGCTTTAACTTTCCGGCATTTATTGGCGAAATGTTTACTGTGTTGGCAAACACATCAATGTACACTTACGAGGTGGCACCTATGGCAACTGTTATTGAAAAACAGATGATTAGCCTTATGAACAGCTATGCCGGTTATACCAATGGTGATGGTATTTTTGTAAGCGGAGGCAGTAATGCAAATTTGGTGGCTATGTTTTCGGCACGAAATAAAATTCAGCCCGAAGGTCGTTTTACTGGAATTAATAACCAAAAACCTCTTAAAGCATTTGTAAATGAACATGCACACTACTCATTTGAAACAGCAGCTAATATTTTGGGCATTGGTGCCAATAATGTGGTTAAAGTAAAAGCTGATAACAGTGGCAAAATGATACCTGCCGAACTTGAAAAAGAGGTTTTAAAAACCTTAACAAACGGTGAACAACCATTTTTTGTTGTTGCAACTTGCGCCACAACTCTATCAGGTGCTTACGACCCTATTGTTGATATGTCAACAATATGTAAAAAATACAATCTTTGGCTTCATGCCGATGGTTCGTTTGGCGGATCAATAATTTTAAGCAATAAGCACCGCCACCTGATAAATGGTATCGAAAAAACAGACTCATTTGCATGGAATCCCCACAAACTAATGAATATACCATTAATATGCTCGGTGCTGTTAGTAAAACAAAACGATACACTTTATAAAAATATTACTGATGTAAATACCGATTATATTTTTCATGATATTGATGAAATTGAGGATTTAGGAAAAAAATCTATTCAATGCGGACGAAAAGTTGATGCGGTTAAACTATGGTTTGCATGGAAATATTACGGAATAAACGGGTATCAAAAAAGAATTGACAATCAACTTGAAATGGCAGCTTACTCTGAAAAAATAGTAAAACAAAATTCAAAACTTGAAATGGTAGTTCCAAGGCAATCATTTACTATCTGCTTTAGATATGTACCTGATAATTCTGTCGACATGAATAAATTTAATTTATTACTGCGCGAGCAGTTACGTAAATCGGGTAAAACAATTGTAAATTATGGTTTTGTTGGCAAAATATTAACATTCAGATTAATAATAGCCAATGCCGAAGTTGAAAAAACTGATATTGATACCTTTTTTGAGTATCTGATAACTACAGGTTCTGAATTGGAGAAAAATTATAGTAAGCATTAAACTTTTTATTAAAAACTCATATACCCTTATATGTCTTATATAGTTAAAAAAAATAAACATACAGGTTTTGCCATAGCAATTGCATGGCCACAAACATATTGCAAACAGCCCGGCTCGTGGTATGATGGAATTACAACAATATTAGGTGCAAATAAAAACAATTACTATAAAGCCGGACATGCTGCATTGGTTTTGGTTAACAGTAAAAATAAAACGTGTTACTATTTTGATTTTGGAAGATATCATGCGCCTTTTAAACATGGTAGAGTACGCAGTGCTATAACCGATTGTGAGCTTACAGTAAATACAAAAGCCCAAATTTCAAATAATGGCACAACATTAGATAATTTTAGCGAAATATTAACCGAATTGCAAAATAACCCCGCTTGTCATGGCGAAGGAGCAATACATGCATCATATACACAAGTGAGTTTTGGAAAAGCAATAAGTAAGGCTAATAAAATGCAACAAAACAGTCCATTGCCTTATGGCCCATTTAAGTATAAAGGCAGTAATTGCTCTCGTTTTGTTAACGAAGTATTGGTATCGGGCACAATTAGTTTAAAGCAACGCTTACGGTTAAATTACATAATACCTTTAACACCAACACCTTTAAGTAATATTAATGCTTTTAAAAACAGAGTTGTTTTGCCAAAACTTTTAAAAACAGAGCCTTTTTATCCGGCAGCAAAATTACCGAAAAAGCTTAAAAAATCTACCCTGCAAAAACCGACAATGAATAAAAACATACCTCAACACGCCCAATGGTTAAGTGGCGAGGGTGCCGGTTCGTGGTTTGCATTTAGTATTAAGGGCAAATTTATTGAAGTAACACGTTATGCCACCAATGGAAAAATAGAGTGCTCGGGGTTTTATAAAAACAACATTTTGCAATTGCCTGAAAATGGTTCAAAAATTGAAATTCAATATCCAAGTAATTGTCAAGTAATTACACTTAAAACCAATAACAAAATATTATCTTTTAAAAGAGTTGACAAATTAAAACACCTGCAATTATTACCTGAATATGAGATAAAAATACCATTACAAAAACATGGTTAACACTAAAACTATTTACTTCCGTTTTTGTCCACGCGTTTTTGGTTTTTTGTATTTCTTCTTCATCTGCTGTGCACGGGTAACTTTAATACGAGTCTTTTTGTTCTTTTCCAACTTTTCATGATACGCTGCACCTGTTTCCTCTTTTTTGGGTGCTATAACATTAATCTCTTTTTCATGAATTGTGGGCATCTCATCAGGGGTAAGTCTTTCTGATATTTCAAGCTCATCAGGCAGTAATAACAAATTAATTTTTTGGTTCATCATTGCCTCAATTTGCTCAATATTTTTAGCATCATTGTTAGTAATTAAAGCTATTGCATTACCTTTTTTGTCGGCACGACCGGTTCGTCCTATTCTATGAATATAATTTTCAGGCACATCGGGGGTGTCAAAGTTTATAACATGAGTAACCTCTGAAATATCAACACCACGTGCAACAATATCGGTAGCAATTAATATTCTGTAAATTCCGTTATGAAACTTTTTAACTGTATTAAACCTGTTATTTTGAGATTTATTTGAATGAATAATACCTATTTGTTCACTATAATAGCTTTCAATTTCGCTAAAAAGCTGGTCGGCAAGTTTTTTAGTTGCGGTAAATATTAAAACCTTAATTAACTCATTGGTATTTGCTAACAGCAGGTTCAGTAAATTAACCTTAGTATAATAATTTGGTACTTTATAGCTTGTTTGAATAATATCGGCAAGTGGTGTGCCCGATGGAGCTGCTTCAATTTTTGTAAAATTATTAAAGTAATTATTAATAAACAGCTCAACATCATCAGTTAAAGTTGCCGAAAACATTAGATTTTGCCTTTTTTGCGGTAAAATATCAAGTATATTAACAATTTGGTGCCGAAAACCAAGATTAAGCATCTCGTCAATTTCATCAATAATTACTTTTTTTATCGACTTTAGTTTCATAACACCAAGCATCATGATATCAAATAACCGCCCGGGTGTGGCAACAAGCACATCAACCCCCTGATAAACCAACTTTGTTTGGGTTTTTATATTTGTGCCGCCATAAATACCAACAGTTACTACATTCATGTATGTAGTTAGTTTTTCAACCTCAGTTACAACCTGCATTACCAACTCACGGGTAGGAACAATAACTAGTATTTGTGGCGATTTATCTTTTTGATATTTCCATTGTCTTAAGCAGGGCAACAGATAAGCCAGAGTTTTTCCTGTGCCGGTTTGAGCAACCCCAACCACATCTTTACCCGACATTATTACCGAAATAGCCCTTTCCTGAATTGTTGTAGGATTAATAATACCTTGGTCGCTTAAGGCATTTAGCAGAGGGTTACCTAAATTAAAATTGTTAAAAGTCAAAATACTTATTTTTTGTGTTTGTGCAAAGGTATTAATTTATTCGTTTTTGACTCAACTTTTGTGGTTATCAGAAAACCCTAAATAAAAAACAGCATTACACCACCAATAGTAACAAAAGCCCCTATTACCTCTTTTACAGTTACTTTTTCTTTAAAGAGAAATATTGCCGGCGGAATTATTAATACCGGCATTATAGCCATTATGGTTGATGCAACACCAATGGTAGTAAATTTTAATGCCAATAGCGATAAATACATTCCTATAAATGGACCAAAAAATGCACCTATTGATAAAGATTTCATTGTTTGTTTATTTGAAACTGCAAGTTTAACATTTTGCCAGCGTTTAACTAATGAAATAAGTATTATAAAACCAATACTACCCGCAATAATACGAATTTGTGTTGCGGCAAATGCATTATAATCACCCATGCCATATTTACTAAGAACCAATCCGGCAGATTGCCCAATTGTTCCAAGTAGTGCAAATAACAACCCTTTTAGAGGAAATGAAAACTGTAATCCTTTTTTACGGTTAACTTTTTTATCATCAAGTTTTTTCTTTTCGGTAACAACCAAAAAAATACCTGATAAAGTAATAGTCATTGCTATTATTGATTTTGCATCCATTGTTTCGCCCAATGCAAAATAACTTATTACAGCAGCAAATGGTGGGCTTAATGAGTATATTAGCATTGATATGCGAACACTGATATATTCATATGATTTAAACAGAAAATAGTCGCCAAAAACTAAACCAATTAACCCCGATACTGAAAGCCAAACCCAATTAAAAAGTGATGCATCGGTAGGAAAAGCAAGCCCTCTGAAAAAATATGACACAACAGCATAAACCACTAATGCTATCAGCAACCTTATTATATTTACTGATAATGACCCTGCCAACCGTGTAGCCTGCTGAAAAGCCAATCCTGTAATTGTCCAGCTAACAGCTGTGCCAAGTGCAATAAGCTCACCTATATGAGATTGAATCATTTAAGCAAATTTTCAATTATCGGATAATATGCAATACTATATTGCAGTAGTCTTTATTTGATAATAAATCGTCCGGTGGCAATTGTTTCTCTTTTATTAAACAGATTAAAATAGTACAGCCCATCCGATAAGTTTTTTCTTGATAATTCAACTTTATTAGTTGTAATATTTTCTTTTGTTAAGACAATCTGCCCTAATGAATTAAAAATTTTGAGAATATGAGAATTGTGCAAATGGTTATCAAATTCAAAAGTTGCATGTGTAGTTATTGGATTAGGATAAATATTTACTTTGCTTAAAAAATAACTATTTATATTGGTAACAGATGTAATAGTAAAAGTTTCACTTATATCAAGATAACTCGTGCCTCCCATTACTATTTTTATTAAACCTAACGATGTAGTAATTTCAGGTACAACCCATTTATATGTTACAATAGTACCTGCTTCTGAACCGGTGGATGGTATGTCTAATTGTATAGCTTCCCAAGTTGAACCGTCATCATCAGAAAAGTATAAATCCCAATTTTCAAAATCATGGCTAATTGCAATCTGCCATTCAATTGTTATTGTATCACCCGAATAAAATATTTCTCCACCTTTAGGATTATTTAGGTCAACATGAGCATATATACGAAATATTGTAATTACCAAAAAAAGCAATAATAGCGAATTTTTTTTCATGATATTATAGTTTTTAATTTAATCTTAAATGTAAGGTTAGTGGAGGATTGCAACGATATTAACTTTACATATTGTTAGGCAACGTTATTCTTTAAAAAATTTTCCGGAATATGTTTCATTATCTATTATTACATTATATAAATATAAGCCATTGCTAAGTTTTGAAATATTTATAGTTGAACTATTTGATATTCTAACTATTTGACCATGCATATTTAATATTTTAATTGTAAAACAATCAGAATTAATATTTTCTAATTGAAATAATTCTTTTGTTGGATTTGGAAATACTTTTATATTTTCAGATTTAGAATTTTTTTCTGCCACACCTGAAACTACTGATTTTATATAGATGCCACTTAATGTGCCAGCTATAAAATTACTTTCATGCTTTATCAATACTAGTGGACTGTTTCCTAAATCAGTTGATAACCATGTAGAATTAATATTAGATGTATAATACAAATCTCCATTTCCTGAAATATAGTATTTTTCATCTATTTTGAAAAATGCATCAGCACCATAAAACTCACCAAATTTTTGTACAGAAACTCCATTGTCTGTTGATATATATATCCCTTCATCACTACAATATAGTACTGAATCATTTCCCAAATAATCTACATCTCTTGTAGTATCACCATAACCAGTTGTTTTAACCCAACCAGACTGATAATCTGAATAGTACATGCCAAATGGCGTTACAACATACCTTCTTCCACTTGGACTAAAATCTATATTCAAAATAGTATTAGATGAATTATCTCCATATTTTGACCATGTATTTCCATTGTCTGAAGAAGTATAGACTCCTCCATTTTTCATCCATGTACAAGCATATAAAGTATCATCATAATATTTGATTGTTTCAAATACTAAATTGTTAATAGAAATATGATTCCACTGCGAATCTATAGATGTTGCTTTATAGATGTCATTACCATATGTTCCTGCCAAAATAGAATTATCTACCTTAATTAATGAATAAATTGTTTCTCCGTCTAAAGCAAATTGAGTCCAACTTGAACCTTTATCATACGATATATATATGCCAGAGTTTTCAACTCCTGCTAATAAAGTGTCACTACTATATGAAATAATAGTCCTTACAACTTTATCTTCAATTCCTGTTGAAGACAACCAGCTTTGTGCATTAGAAATAAATGCAAATTGGAATACTGCTAAAAATAAAAAAATATTTTTCATCTTGTTCAAATTTATTTATAGTTATTAAATGTTTTATATTTCCCTGATAATTAATAATATCTCTTATCTTAATGCTCTTCTTATTGTTTAAAAAAAATAAATCCTCGAAGTTTAAGGTACTATGCTAATGTTGCCTAACAATATTTATATCTAATAAAGAGTTCTTTATTTATTACCATGGTTGCTTAATATTTTTTATTTAAGCAAGGAAAAAATTGCAAGCATCCCGATTGTACTTTGGAAAGGTTAATAAATTTATGCTTTAAATCGACCTCTTTTATCAAGCAAATCATTAATCTCTTTTTCTGATATATTTTTATTTTCTAATAATTTATCAATAGCATCAAGTTCATTTATTATTGTACTATTTGATTCATTAGATGGAGTATCAATATGCAACTCCTTTTTGAGCTGTGTTACCATTTCAGAAATCATATTTTTTATGGGCTCCCCCATCTCCTCCATAAGTTCAACCGGAATATTATTTTTTATCATCTTATAATTTCCGGCTAACATCTCAAAATTTTTATACAAGGGGTCATCTTGTAAAATAACACCTTCATTAATAGCTTTTTCCCTTAGTTTTTCAAATAAAGAGATAAGTTCATCTAATTGCGCTAAAATATTTTTATTACCCTCGTTCATTTAATTGTATTTTAATAAATTAATACAATATTATTAAAATTGTTGTTTAATTAGTCATTTTATGTCTAAAAAATGCCGCAGATTTGAATATTTTAAAAATATTTTATTAAAGTTTTTATAGCAAACTGAATAATTGATAATTGTTTCTGAAAAAAAATATTAATTTTAAAAAATATTTGTTTCTTTTAATTGTTAGTTGGCATTCATGTAAGAAGATTTTATTAAAACAAAAAAAATAATTATGGGTAAGACAAAAGATTTAATTAATGAATTAATTGAAAAGAAAGCAAATGGGAATTCTTTTCAAGAAAATAATGTTAAGATGAAATTAATGTTTAAAGGGATTTCGCCCGATGATATTACTGATGAAACACCTGATTCTGATGTGATTATTTCTAAAATATATGAAGTGGCAAAAAATTTTAATATAAATTTAACAAAATAGCATTATGAAAGTAAAAATAGCATTTTCTCAAGAAAAAGAGATTTCTAATATAGTTAATGACCTCAAGAGTCAGATAGATTCATTTGATGCTAAATTCATCCAATTTTATGCATCGCCAAGTATTAATCCTAAAAAAATAAGTGAACAGATTTATAAATCTTTTGGCAATGTGCCTACTATTGGATGTAGTACTTCCGGCGAAATAATATCTGGAAAAATGCTTGATAACTCTATTGTTTTAATGGCAATGGGGGCTGAAATAGTTGAAGATTGCAAAATAGAGATACTTACAAACATTAAGGCTGATTCCTTGGTTGTTGATAAAGCTTTTGATTCTTTTGGCACATATTATGGTGATAATATGGCTACCCTTGATACTGATAAATATGTAGGCATTGTTTTAATTGATGGGCTAAGTGGAAAAGAAGAAACAATAAATGAGCGAATTGGTGATTTAACAAATATTACTTTTATAGGTGGTTCAGCCGGTGATGATCTCAAATTTGAACAAACATATCTATATGCTAATGGGCAAACATATACAAATGCATCAGTATTAGCCTTAATAAAATCTAAAACTCAATTTGATATTATTAAAACACAAAGTTTTAAAGGTACAAATAAACAGATTGTTATTACAAAAGCAGAAGAATCAACAAGAACAGTTATTGAAATTAATGGTAAACCTGCAGCCGAAGAATATGCTTCTTTAACAGGGGTAGAAAAGAAGGATATTTCAAAATCATTTTCCAATCATCCAATTGGATTAGCTTTTCAAGATGATTTTTTTGTCCGTAGTCCACAAAGAATAGATGATAATAAAATTGTATTTTATTGTTCTGTAAAAGAAGGCATGGAGTTAGAGATTCTTGAATCACAGGATATTATTAAACAAACACAAAAAGATTTACAAGCTAAAATAAATAGTTTTGGTTCAATATCGGCTATAATAAATTTCAACTGTATATTGCGTACTCTTGAACTTAAAGATAAAAATCAAACAAAAGCTTATGGTCAACTTTTTAAAGATATTCCTACAATTGGTTTTAGTACTTATGGAGAAAGTTATATTGGACATATTAATCAAACAGCAACAATGCTAATTTTTAAATAGATATGATATTTAGTTTTGATTGCATGGGCTTTTTTAATTGATATAAAAACAAATATGTCATTATTTGGTTAAATCTATGCATAAAACAAAATTTTGTGAAATGCCTTATTGGCTTAATTTATAAAGTGCGCGAAGTACCGATTTTTTTGAAAAACTAAACCCTTGTAGCAAGGCTTTAGCTTAAAATAATTATCCTTTTTGTCTTCCGCAACAAGTTTCACGGTGCTTAGCGGATTTATTAATTAACAGTCAATAAGATTGATAGTTTTAATATTTTTTTTGAGTAACCGCTTAGCACCTTTTACAAGCATAAAATAAAACCTCACTCGAAGTATTCCCGAAACAAGTTTAGGAAACAGAGGGGGTACAAAAAGGCATAAATAATAAAATTATAAACAGATGAAAAAAATATTTATTGTATTAGTAGGATTGATTTTAACTTTTAGCGCATCGGCGCAAGTTTTTAATACTGCTAAAACCTTAAAAGAGGGCACGTTTGCAGTGGGTTTAGAACCTATGGTGATGGCAAAAGGCGGTTCAGATTTTATATTTTTCGGACATGTTGGCTATGGGATAGCTTCAGGAATTGACATTGCTGCTAAAGCAAGTGTTTTAGGTTTTAACAATTATTATGGTGCCGATATAGAGTTTGCTTTTATGAATAATTTTTCATTAAGTGGCGGGGCTCATGTTTGGGGCGATTTTGGTTTAGATGCTACTTTTCTCGGCACTTATGAAATTGCCACCGATGTAAATTTATATGGTGGAGCCGATATTGATTTAAATTTTGGTGGTAACATTTATACAAATTTTTGGGTTCCGGTAGGTGTTGAGGTTGAACTTAATAAAACAATGGCATTTTTATTAGAAGCATCAATTGGTTTAAACAGCAGTGCACCGCATCTTTTTGGTGGTGGTGTAAATGTTTACTTTTAACCTGCAAAATGCAGGGGTTAATTATAGAGGTAGTTTATACCATTGAAAATTAACATATTATATTGAAATGTTGTATTTATTTAAAAAATACCATCTAATCTGGAACATACTAATAACTAACTATATACTGCCAAATAGTGAGGTTCCCCTAAAAAAATCGGGACAAGTAATGAATTAATCAGACTAAAACAGATATGCTAACCCAATGTATGAATGAATTGCATCAATGTCAATACTTCGTGTAATAGATGGTAATTTGGCATTTTCATCTAAGCTAAATTCTACATCGTACTCTGTGGTTGTGTGAAAATACTCAGCAGCAATTTTAATGCTGTAGCTACCACTTAATTTCCATATTATATCAGCTCCAAAATTGTAACAAAAACCTACTGTTTGCTCATCGTTGTAACTTGCTATTTTAGTATTGTCATATTCTATAAATAGTGTTTGATTTGGTTCCATTACAATACTCATTCCAATTAATGCCTTTACGTTAAATTGCAATTTTCCTGCCGGATAGGCAAATGTTGGTCCTATCAGTACATTAACATAGCTCCAGTTACCAATTGTAAAAGCTGCATCAACATCATCGGGAATTGGTGGAACACCCATGTCTCTAAGCTCATTAATTAACCCAACCAACATCGAATCTTGATTTGGGTAATTGGTTGCAAATGTTAACGCTCCTCCTATTCCAAAATACCATGTAGGAATATAATTACCCTCAAACGACAGGTTAAAACCGGGCTGTGCATAACCGTTGGTGGTATAACTGTCTGTTTTAGAAAAATTATTTAATGGAAATGACGGACCCATATTTAACCCAATATGGCTATTTTGCGAATAACCAATTATTGAGACTAAAAGAAGTAATACTATGAAAAACTGCTTCATCTGTTTTTTTATTTTTATTCTTTCATAAAATCAGTAAAATTTGACCAATCTTCAATTCTAAAAGCTCTAATGTCTTTCTAAACCATTCTATATTTTTAAAGCATTAATTGCCTTAAAAAGATTAGTCATATCCCCATCTTCGGTAAGATAAACACTACCTTGTGTATTGTAAAAACCATACTTTCTAAGTTCTTTTTTTATTTCAAAATAAGCATTGTTATACGGCTCTCCGTAAAATTCTATAAGGTCAATAATGGTCAAATCAAAAGCTATGGCATACATGTTAGGTGGTTTTAAAATACTTGAGCTCCCCAAAGAAAATCCTGCCCAATTCATCTTTAATTGCTATTACAACGCCTTTAAACGGGTTTTTTTCAACATCTATAACAACACCTTCAATCCATTCATTTAATCCTGTAAGTTTCGGACTTACTTTTGCCTTTTCTCCTGTTTTCATGATTAGATTTTTAACAAAGATACTAATTTTCCAATAAATCATATAATTCAATTTATGACAATTAATAAGTCTTCATTTAATTGATATTAAATACTTTACGTGGTGTATCTAATTATTGTCAACAAGTAAATACTGCTTAATCTTGCATTTTTATATATTGCATATTATATACTTTTTCTGCAAACTCTAAGTTAGCTTAAAAAAAATTAAAAAACTATTTTGCTTGCCAAAAACAGCGTTTTGGCGAAAAAATAGTTGCATCGGCTTTTAACTTCTTCATAGCTTTTTCAACTTCCTTTTTATCTAATCCGGCAGCCTCAACAATTTCGCCTGTACGCATTGGTGCTGCGTTCTCTTTCATTGCTTGCAGTACTTTTTCTTTTGTTTCCATAGTTTAGAATATTATTTGAGTTAAAAAATTACCGCATAAGATACATTTTTCCAAACCCATTTTTAAAGTACTGTCCTGTTCCTGTGTCTCTAATTTTCAGTTCATCGCCATTTAATCGTGCATTTACACGATAAAAATATACCCCGTTTGCCAATGGGTCGCCATACATATCTTTACCATCCCAAGCATATTGGCTAATATTTTTACCAACATTTAACGGACCTAAATCCTCTTGATAAATAACTTTTACTACCTTACCTGTAATAGTTAGTATCTCTATTCGCATATTGTCGGGTAAAACAGAGCCTGTTAGCTCAAACACAAAACGTGTTGATGTACTAAAGGGATTAGGATAGTTAAACACGTTGGTTATTGTACTTTCATTAATTACCTGAAATGATATTAGGTAATCAAAAAAGCCCGATTCATTACCCGACAAATCTTTTGCCTGAACCCTTAGCTCATAAATACCATCATCGGTAAAACTTGTATTATATATAATTTGAGCTTTATTTTTTGGCAATTTAGCAGGTAAAAACTGTACATTCGGATTATTACTAATAGCTATTTTTCGTTCAATACCCATTTTTTGCGATTTAATATAAAATGAAAATACCGATGTGTCATTTAAGGGTATAAAAAGGTTCTCATCTTTTAATTGTATTACAATTTCGGGGCTTGCCGATATTAAATCGCCATCCATAATATGCAGCCCATCAAATGTAACGTCTAACATTGGGTTTAAGGCATCTTTTTTTACATAAAATGGCAATTGGGCTAAATTATTAAAATAGTATTGTTCTCTAATATTTTCAGTTTTATTGGCAGGGTTTAGTTCAACCCAAATACTGTTATTGCCCGCAAATGTTAACGATGAAAACTCAATAGTATCAACAATATTTTCGCCTGATTTTAAAGGTGCAATTTTATGACTGTTTAAAGGTATGTTTTCGTTTTTACTGTTTTGTATCCAGTAGCTCACTAAGGTGCTATCAACATCAGAACTACCAATATTTTCAAAAGCTATTGAAAAAGTACCATTTTCGCCTTCATGTAAAGTGTCGTTATAAAAAATAAATGCTTTTAACGGGTTTAAAGCTAAATCGGTAACCGACTCATACAATACTTCCCAATAATCAAGCTGTGTGGGGGTTCTATATACTTCATCTTTAGTATAAAATACCAATTTTAAATATGAATAAGTATTAGCATCAATAGTTGTTAGGTCGGTTGAGCTTGTAACAATTGAATCAATTAATAGAGTTTCATTATCAGAGTTATCTATTCCTATTACTTTTACAAATGCCAATTCGCTGTTATTATCCTCTTTTTTGTATGAATTCCAATTAAATGTTTCCCATTTTTTTGAAGGGCCTATTACTTGACTTACAACAGACCCATAAGTAAACAACCCCTTAATATCCTCTTCTAAGGTAATAATATCGGTATTTGATGCTCCAATTACTTCAATAGTTTCGTCAGGATAACCCTTATGCCCAAACATTATATACGGTATATAGTTACTACGTAAAAAGCGAATTTCCTGAGCTCCCCACAATTCAAACATGCTTAATTGATACTCTGAATAACTATTGTAATTACCACTAATAAATGAATAAATCAGAAAATAGTTCTCTTTAGGCACATCGTTTTCAATAAAATCAACCAAACTTGTAATATTATTGTTATCGCCGGTGTGAAAAATATAAAATCGCTTAGGACGTGTTGTACCTGTAGAGCAACCCGGATAATTTTGATGTCCGTAATCTGCCCTATCCGACATCCAGGGAATTAAACTTAATGAATCAAAAACGGCGACAATCATTGCACCGGCAGCTCCGCATGATGAACTTTCGCCAAGTCCATCCATTGAATATGCTACACTTCGGTACTCGTTATCACTATTTGGTAAACCTATATTTTGACAACGTAAAGTTTTAGGTGCATCGGTAAAAATAAACTCACTTTGAGTATCGTCTTTTTCTAAAAATAGCAGTGAATTATCTATAAACTGACCATATTCAGATTGATGCCATCCCTCTTTGTTATTTTCTATACAAAATGAGCTTTGCGACCATTTTTTTTCGTCGGAGTTTTTAGCAGTTCGCCAATAATATACTTGTTGAGGATTAAAAGAAACTCCATCGGGTTCCCACTCCACAACTCCGCCCGTATGAGTAATATTTTCAGTAATTAAAAACGGACTGTTAAACAGATAGCTCGTATCTATTTGAAAAACTGAAGTTTGCTCTCCTGCAAATACATCAACTGATGATGCTTTAACAGTAATATTATTTGGATTAATACTATACTTATAAGGGTATACAGGTACAATATCTGATGATGAAATAAAAATATTTACTTCGGTTTTATTATTTGCTTCATTAAGTTCCTTAATTATATTGATATTATCAATATTAATTGTAAACCTATTGTTACCAAGCCCGTTAATTTTATCAACCGGAAGTTTTAGTTTAAATGTATCTTTAAAATATAATCCATTTACCTCAACAAAATAGTTTTCAGTTTTTCCTGTTAAAAAATGTCTGTCAATATCAATTGTAAAACTTTTTGTAGTGGTTTTAGAAATATTAGAAGGTATTATATTTATATAAAAAGAGTCAATTTCAGTTGTTATTACCTTTGGCGAAAAAAATATATCTCTGCTTTCAATGGTTAAATCGGGTAGCGGAAAACTATTTAATATAATGCCAGGGTCGCCATGCAGGGTAAACTCTTGTGCTGTGCTTTTGGCTCTTAAAGTACTGTTTTTTTCAAGCAAGTTAATACGCGATTCCCGAATACTTTTACCAACAGGCTCACCATAATAATAGCTTGAAATATTTTTAAAAAACCGGTCTGAAAACATGTTTAATTCATTTATATATACCAACCCCACAACAGCAATAAATCCAATAGCACCTTTCTCCTCTATTAATATCCAATCTTCACTTTGGCTTGATTTTCCATTTAAATGAATATTTCCGGTATAGCACGAATTGGCTAACATAAACGGGTACTTTTCTCTATTATTATAAGATGATGGTTCATCAATGTTTTGGTCAAATCCGTTAGCAGTACTACCATGCCCAAAAAATGTCATAAAGCTAACACCGCTATTAACTAAGTTTTTAATACTATCGGTTTTTGATATGGCAATAGGGTCGGATGATGTTTTTAAAAAAGTAGAAATATAACCCCCAAAAAGTGTATCATTAATAATTTTCTCGTAATTTTTCAGATAATTTTTAAAACGTGTCTGTTCATTGGCATTAACACCACCACCAAAATGAATACCATGTTTCATCCACTCTTGAGCAGTGTTATTATTTATGTTTTTTTCATATTGTTGTACTTTTTCAAGATAAATATAAACATCGGCATCGGTTTGGGCTGCCAGCCTGCCGGTTGGTAATGCCGATTCAAAACCTGCACCTGTAATGCGGTTGCTTAAAAGCACATCGCTACCCGGTTGCCCCATGGTAGGTATTAAACAATTACTATATACTATACTGTTATTTCTTGTATTAACAGCTTGAACTCCTTTGCCAAGTATAAATAGAAATTGGGGCGGGGTTTCCCAATTGCTAAAAACATATTGTAAAAAATTTCTAATTGCCATTGGGTGTTTTTGAATACCATAACCAAATTGGTTGTAAAGCTCATTAACATAAACTAAATATGCATTGCGATATTGGGCATAAGCTTGAGCCGATTTTTTTAGTTTTTTATTACTGATAATAATATAACTACTGTTTTTATTTGAATGATTTAAAAAACTACTTTTGGATATTTGCGGTACATTTAAAAAATAGTTTTCATCAATAATAATTAATTCCGTTTCATTTACCGATGCCGGAATTAATGCTTTACGTTTATTACCATCGGTAACAACTTTTACTATTTTACTATTTGTTATATCAAAAAAATAGGGTTGTTCCTCTGAAATAAATTCTGAAATTTCAATATAACTTTTTGTATTTGGTGAAGCAGGTATGTTAAACCTAAAATTAATACCTTTATTGGCATTATATCCGCGTGTATATTTTACTTTAATATATGATGCAGCAATTTTACTTGTAACAGACCCTTGATCATCAATATTTTTAAAAATAATATTGGTTTGTTCATTCAAGCTGTTTATACTTAACTCTGTAAAATTTTTAATAGTTTGATATCCCCTAAAAACAGTATCAAATTCAAACCCCGGGCCTGAAATATTCATATGGTTCGGATGCCTTGAATATGAAATATAGGCTAACTCAATACTGTTTTTTAAACTCACATCGATAAAATCGGGGGTTGATATTTGTTTTGTTACTGTAGCTCCCAAACTTATAGTTTTGTTATCAACCCATCCTTCGGCTTTTCCGTATTCGCAATCTTCAATAGGTTGTTTATATGATTGTGTGTACTCTTGGTAAGCCTCAACCCAACAAAATTTTTCAGCATTATAACCTGTAAAATCTGTATCTGTTTCAATTGTATATCGCTTATTTGAAAAGCTTGTGTTCCATGTAAAAAATACCGATGCTGTATCGGTAATAACACTATAATATGGGTTTGTTTGGTTATTTGAGTCATCATACATTTCAACATCAAACCAACCACTGTTTTTTTCGGCATAAAAAAGCAAATACTCTATTACACCTTGGCTTTCGCCCTCAATGTAGCATGGTATTTCAGTACCATTAAAAAAAAGCTGTATATTTTGCGGACTAAAATTACTAATGGGGATACCTGCTGCCTGCAACTCGGCATTTGTTACTTTATAAATTCCGGTTTTAGGTAAGCTAAAGCGATAGTATGATTGATTTATATTTATCCATTCATTACCAAATGATTGTGAAAAAATATTTACTGGAAATATTATAATAAATAATATATATATCAGGTATCGTTTCATCATTTTATATTTTAACCATTAAGAATATTAACCCGCATTATCGTTAGTTTGCCAAGGCACGCAATTTAATAATCAATATTAATTTAAAATATTGATTATTAAAT
>JAUZSW010417731.1:0-19552 GCA_034780735.1 Hyalogyrina grasslei
ATAAACAATCTAACGAAAATCTCTTATATCTGGGAAAAATAAACATAATACAAAATTTTAAATCTATTACTGAAAATATTTTTTTCGTTACTTTTGATAACTATATACTCTTATACGATTATTCTAAACAAATTCCTTTTCTACAAAATGGAAACTTTAAATTTTCTTTTAAAAGTGGGTTCCGGTTCTGTATTGATTTAAATTTCTTCATGTTGCAACACCATAAAACTGCCGCATTCATCTGCTTATGTATACTCCCAGATAGTATTAAACACCTGCCACTCTTCTGCTTTCTCCCTCTGTTACATTTTAAGACCTGACCAGGCAAGCTCAGGCCTGACAACACTATTTTTTTTCAGGTTCTATTCAGGTCGGTATAGCTTTCATGGCTGGTTCTTTTTTTATGCGATAATACAACGGCTTTGACATCAGCCAACAAGATTACCCCTAGCAAAACTAACCAAAACCAGCCTGTTTGTTTTATCTTGTCACTCACTTAACCTGAGCCATCAGTAATGATTCTTTGAATAAATCTTGTTTGTCTATTAGACCATTAAGTATAATGTTAACATATTTTCTTCTATCACCTCAATTGTAAAGGATGCCTTTTCATGCAAAGTGCTACCATCAGACTCAACAATAAACACATGCATCTTCGTCTCCTTCTTTCTGCATTTATCTGCGCCTTTGCTGTCTGCCCGGTAATTTCGTATGCTCTGGATAATCCGAGTTCTCTGCAGCCGATGTATGCGCTTCTTTTGTCAGAAAAAAGACCGTATCTGTCTATGAATCCATCTATTGTCCCACCAGCTGCGTCCATAAATATTAACTTTGGGCACATGCCAGGCAACAGCGGTGACTGGGTTGGAATTTTCCGTCCAGAGGCGGAAAGCAACTGGGATAATGTACTCCGCTGGTCCTATACAAATGGAACCAACTCCATGGAACTGCCCGGCCTGGAAACCGGTTCACTTGAACTTGCCGCTCTTGAACAGGGAGGTTACGAGGCAAGGTTGTTTTTCAATGACAACTATGAGATTAAGGACAGGGCCTTATTCAGAGTTGGAGAAATTATGGGGCCTAGAGAAGTGGCTTCCACTCCACTGGATCTGGGCACACTGTATGCAGCTTCCGATGGTGCTGGTCAGGAATGCAGCCTGGATCTCCCCTTCTCCATTCATACCGCTTTTGGCCGTCTCAGTGCTGGAGATGTTCTTTTTTTACGGGGCGGGACCTATATAGTCCCCGACCGTCTGGGTATTTCAGCCGAAGGAACCCCGGAGCATCCTGTAACCATAGAAAGCTTTCCAGGCGAACATGCAATTCTTGATGGAAACAAGTTAACGCCGGAAGAGATACAAGATAATCCGCGCCCTGGACTGTGGGTTTATGTCGGGAATAATTATATACACATCCGTAAAATCGAAATAAAAAACATGGGCGATGCCGGAATCAAACTTGAAAGTAGCTACAATGTGATCGAGGGCTGCATCATACATCACAACCATTACAACGGCATCCACATTGTTGACGGGAACTGGGAATGGGAGAGCGATGCCCCGTTTACTAACGGCTATAACACTATTAGTGACAACATCATCCATAATAACTCTGATGTTGGACTGCATAGCGCGCCATTTAACGACGGTGGCAATTCCGACGGAATCTCGATTTCACACTCAACAGAAAATACCATTGCTCACAACATGCTGTATAATAATTCGGACGACGGTATTGACAGTTATTGTTCAAACTATGCTCGTATCAACTACAACATTACCCATAACAATGGCATGGGAACTGGCAACGGTAATGGTATTAAATCAGGATGTGGCCGTCAGCCGGGAATAATCGGTATAGGCGCAGTTGTTGAACGGAACATCTCCTACTTTAATCGGCATCGTGATTTTAACTACAATGGTGGAACCGGACAGATTTTCCGTTACAACACAGCGTATAACAGCGGAGAAACAGGATTTAAAAGCGGTGCTGATACCGTTGTAGAATATAATATTTCGACAAGTCTTGATCATCAAAGCAATACTGATATACATGATGGGCATCACAATAATTCCTGGCAGATGCAGGGCGCTGTTGAATTCATCAATACAAATCCAACTTCCCTGCAATTTCTCCAGCCTATGTATGGATCTCCTTTTGAGAGACATGGTGTTTACGGCTTCGCCCCCTGATAAAAAGATGAGCGGCAGGTCTTTGAATGTTACTTTTGTGAGTCATTAACTATTATTACATTTCAAGACCTGCCATATCCTTCGCCATCCCTGTACATTCTTCATTTGTTTCTCCCTTCCAACTCATTTAAACATCCCCTGTCACCTCAACAACAGGTAAATTCCTGGACAGTATTTTTTTACAGCAGCAGGATCATCAACAATGGCGTTAGCCCCAATTGTAGTATCGTCCAGCGGACCGGCTCCCTGGTCACCCAGATTGGCCAACGTCGTATTACCGTGAATCGCATCACCGGAAATGGTATTTCGGCCATTGAAATCCTCTGGAGTTACAGCCGTGTCTCTGTGAAAGACTGTCTCTACTGTAAGCGGGCTTGACAAAATGTTGTCGTAAAAGTTGTTTGACCCCATGCCTGTATATGGCTGAATAGAGATTCCCTTGCCAATTCCTTCGGGGTACCAGGGACTGCTGCCGCAGTTGACAAAAAGATTATTTTGCAGAGTATTGGCCGACACATCCTCCCCCTCACTGCCATAAGCGATAAGCTCTATACAAGGCCCTTCTCCGTTGGTGAATGTATTGTATTCAATAAGATTGTTATTCACATCCCCGTTATAAGGTGAGAGGGTTATGGCCTGCCCCTGTTCGCCATCCTTGAGCCTGGTGTCTTTAATCTCCTCAAACCAGTTGTGATGGATGTGGTTCTGTTGTCCGTTGAGCTGGTTGGGGGTAATCAGGTTATAAAAGTAATTGTTGTACACCTCGATATTGTGGACGTTGTTTCCGCTAAAAGCAATACCTCGGCCATAGGATAGATCCGGGCTTGTAAACAGGTTGTGGTGAATGAGATAGTTGGCAAGTTCTGTGTCATCTGTTGTTTCCAGGGCTATTCCTGCGTGTGACCAGTCTATGAAGTCGTTGTAATAGATCTCGTTATCATTGCTGCTTCGGTATGAGGAAATGGCATCATTTACGCCCCTTAAATCGACGCGAGTGTATGAGGCCACACCTTCAAAACGGAGCCTGAAACCTGAATCCAAGACATTTCGTTCAATACGGATATGGTCGGTATCAGCCAGGTTGATGCCACCAGCCGAATACAAACCGATGCTGCAATGGTCGATAGTGATATAATGAGAACCGGAAAGTGTGATGTCTGTGTTAATTGCACCACGCAGGTCAAGTTCGGTCAGGCGGATATGGGATTTGTCGTTTATGACAATGACATTCCAATTCGTATTGCCGATAAAGATATTTGCAGAAGGATTGGTATCAGAATAGACATACAGGGTATTCGCATCATAGGCCCAGGAAATACCAGCTATCAGGCCAAATTCTTCCCATGTGTGACCGAGGCTGACCGGAGTAGCTTTTTTTTGTTCTACGCCGTCTTTCCAAAGCCGGGATGTGGGTTTGTTAAGAGGAGTTGACCATTTGTTGTTACCAAGGTCAGTCCATTGGGCAGGAAGAATATCACGGACAGTAAGCACTGGCCTAGGACCAGTACCAAAGGAAGTGATAGTGATCGGAGAATCAGCAGTTCCTGAGGGGCCATAGTAGCGCAGCCGTCCCTTGAAAATTTGGCCCCGCTTGAATTTAACCGTATCACCGGACATAAAGTTGACGCTGGCATCTTCGACCTTCTGAACACTCCGCCAGGCAGCATCCTCACTGGTTCCAGAATTAGCATCATTGCCGTTGACCCCATCCACAAAATATATTTCTGCCAAGCAGCGGTCAGAAAAATGGGCAGCAAGAAGCACCAGACCAGGCACAAAGATCATATATCGAATTGTAGCAATTATCCTGTCCACTATTGCCTCTCCGTTTGTGAGTGCATAATATTCATTTTATTACCTTATAAAATATGCCAGTATTTTGATTATTGCTAGAAAAAGTCAACATTTTCAGAGGAGGCAGAGATGTCTTTTAAAACAAAACGAATTTTTACAGCACAACAAACCTCTAACAAACTGTTCCTGCGACTTTTCCCCTTGAAGCGAACCATATTCACAGGGATGCTTCAGCAGAAGCCCTCTACCACAAAAATATTTTTTTTAAACACACCTCCCATGACAAGAGCTCTTTTTTCTGGATTTTTTATTAATCCTAGATGTAAATGACATATTATACAGGAATATTTATTGTACTTTAAATCAATAATCCAAAAGCCACCTCAGGCCAATAAGACCTATGAAAAAACAGTTTCTCATTCTCAGTGCAATTTTTGGCCTTCTTCTGGTCATTGGTGCTGCTATAATCATTTTCAACATTGATCAGACGATAAACAACCTTGATGAACTGGTTGAACGCTATCAAAAAGAGAGAAAATGTACCAAAATTCTTATTTCCATTAAAAAGATACAACAGGATGGTTTTCTGCATCATCATTATGACGGAGCTGATCTGGTAGCCATGGAAAGACGAATCAGTAATTTGGATGAAGTTGTCGAAACATGCACGACCTGCCATCATCCACCGGTGATCCAGAAAAAAATCGAATCTTTCACCAAAAGGAAAGAAGGTTTCAAAAAAGCACTGACCACAATTTTTGACAAGCAGAACAGTCCAAACCATAAAACTGTAGACCTGAAAGCCTTTGCCATGGGCCAGGAATTATACGCATATGCACAGTCACTTTTTAAGAGATCATCCCGCCAACTTGCAGCTGAAACGAGGATTGTTCGATCGCTCACCATTAAAAGTAAGGGTTTTATTTACCTCATTGTTATCAGCGGACTACTTATCATGGTGTTTGCCTCGTTTTTTCTCATGCTATGCTTTACTAAACCATTGCAAAGCCTTCTTAGTGCCACTGAAAAAATAGAAAATGGTGATCTTGATTCCAGAGTTTCAGGCCTGAAACATGAATTTGGTACCCTGGCAGAATCTTTTAATGACATGGCCGCATCCCTGCAGGATCAGATGAAACAACTCCAGCGCAGTGAGCAACTCGCAACCTGCGGAAAAATTGCAACCACTCTTGTGCATGAGGTAAGAAACCCTCTGGCTGGTATAAAGGTTGCCATGGATGTTCTATCAGATGAATCAGGTATATCTGAAGCGGATCAAAAAATCCTTCGTCAGGTAGTAAAAGAAGTCAACCTGATCGACAGCCTGCTCAGTAACATGCTTGAATTTGCCCGTCCCAGGCCACCTCAATTTACTAATGTGAATATCAATGATGTTATTGAAAGAAGCCTCAGGTTCACTCCCGGGGTAATCACAAAAGAGATTACAATTGATTGGGATAAAACCATACAACCCCCTGACATCCGGATTGATCCGAACCAGCTCAACCAGGTACTGCTCAATCTCTTCATTAATGCCGGATCGGCAATGTCTGAGGGTGGAACTATTCTTATTACTGTTTCATGGACGGAAACAGATGTTCAACTCTGTATCGCTGACAATGGCCCGGGAATTGATCAGGCTGCCATTGATGACATTTTTGCCCCATTTTTCACAACCAAAGCCAAAGGTTCAGGCTTGGGACTTGCCACGTGTAAAACATTAATCAATCTGCACTGTGGTACGATCACAGCTGCCAATCGTCCTGAAGGTGGAGCAATTTTCACCATCACTCTCCCCATTGCCAAGGAAAATCAAGAATGCAAGTAACAGGCAGGATATTAGTAGTTGAAGATGATGAACTCATCGGAACCATGTTGGTTCGAGCACTGAAAAAGGCTGGTCACAAAGTACGCTACGAAAACACACCTGAAAATATTCTTGATATAATCGTTTCCTGGTCACCGGATATCGCCATGCTTGACATCAAACTTCCTGGAAAAAGCTGACTTGATATCCTGGCCGATATCAAAGAACAGGGAATGAAAACTCAGGTTATTATGCTTACAGCTGATGACTCTGCAGAGACTTCAGTCAAGGCCATGAAACTTGGAGCCACAGATTATCTCACAAAACCATTCAACATTGATGAAGTACTCATGGTACTGGCCGGTATCCTTGAAAAAGAAAAACTAAGGGATGAGGTCAGCTATTTTCGCAAACAATGCAAAGAACGAACTCAGAAAGAAATTATTGGGAATGCACCTCTGACCCTTGAACTTATTTCTCAAATAAAGGCCCTTGCCATTGCAGGAGTGGACAGTGTGCTGCTCACTGGAGAGAGCGGAACCGGTAAAGAACTTATTGCAAGCCAACTCCACCGGCTGTTGAGCAAAGAAAGCCAGGCTCCGCTCATCCGGATTAACTGTGCAGCCCTCCCGGAGACATTGCTTGAAGCAGAACTCTTTGGACATGCCAAAGGAACCTTTACTGATGCTCATCACGACAAAAAAGGACTTTTTGAGCTGGCTGATGGTGGATGTCTGCTCCTTGATGAAATTGCAGAGATGAAGGTGGAACTGCAGAGTAAGCTTCTGCGTGTGCTCGAAGAAAGAAGTATCCGACGGGTTGGTGGTCATGAAGAAATTCCTGTTTCAGTAACAGTGATAACCACAACCAATAAAAACAT
The DNA here is from genome assembly GCA_034780735.1 of Hyalogyrina grasslei. Classification (NCBI taxonomy): domain Eukaryota; kingdom Metazoa; phylum Mollusca; class Gastropoda; family Hyalogyrinidae; genus Hyalogyrina; species Hyalogyrina grasslei. Next base: position 6,674 of record JAUZSW010417731.1, read on the forward strand.
TCCAGAGGAAGTGGATAACGGTACCTTTCGCCTGGATCTTTTTTATCGTTTAAACACCTTTCTCCTGCACGTTTCTCCCTTGCGTGAACGCCAGGAAGATATCATGCCGCTGGCTGAATATTTCCTGGAAGAATATAATCATCGTTATAAACGTAATGCCATCAAAGGATTCAGCAAAAAAAGCCAAAAGCTGATGCTTGCCTATGAGTGGCCCGGTAATGTAAGGGAATTGAAAAATATAATCGAAAGGCTCGTGGTCCTCAAACATCCTGCCACGGTAGAACCTCGACATCTTCCACCCGAAATCAGTCTCACAGGCGAGCATTGCTCCATACTCCATTCTTCTGGAAAATTCATTCTTCCTCCAGAGGGTATTGATGCAGAGGAACTTGAAAAAAGCCTGGTGGCGCAAGCCATGGAACTATCTGGAAACAATCAGAAACAAGCGGCAATCCTTCTGAACATGAAATATGACACCTTTCGCTATAAACTAAAAAAACATGGCCTGAACTGATAAATCTTTCCACCTTCCCCCGCGACCAAATGGCCATATGGCCAACCATTCCTGGCCAAATAACCAACCCTGGCACGAATATCAATCGTTGGCAATATTTGCCTGGCTCCAAAAGACAAACAACTTACTGTTATAACGAGAAATTAGTAACGTCAAAAAAGATACCACTCCATGGTACGTCACTTGCATTGTTTCATTAGACCGAAAACTGGTCCAAGCTATAACCGGGTTCAAATTGAACTCATTCCCATTTATTTTTCAGGAGAGGAAAATGAAGCAAATTTGCAAACAGTTGGTAACAACAGCAGTTTTCATGCTGATGTGTGTTGCCCCATCCCTGGTATTCGCTGGTGATGGACACGTTGCAGTAAAATTGAGTCCAACGCCGATTTCGCAGGGTGCTATGGTCACAATCACTGCAACCGGATCAGGCTTTAAAGACACCTTACTTTACGGCGAGGTCGACATTAAGAATGGTCATGGGCACAAGATTCTTGATGACGCGAAAATGACTAAGGTCAACAGTAAAACCTTTATTTTCAAATACACCATTCCAGGTAATGAAGATACAGGAAAATGGAAAGTAAAATGCAAACTGTTTACCAGGAAAAAAGATGAGGATAAGAAAATAGAAATGAAGGTCGTTGCAGGTGATGGGTCAAATCAATCATCAGATAACGACAATGATGATAATGACAACGATGGTAAGCCTGAAGTTGCAATCCATCTCAGCCCAATTCCAGTATCACTTGGCAACACTGTTACCATCACCGCAACAGGATCCAACTTTAAAGATGAATTGGTTTATGGTGAAGTTGACATCAAAAATGCGGATGGAGATAAAATCCTTGATGATGCCACAATGACCAGGATAAACGCTAGCACTTTTACCTTCAATTACTCTGTACCCAGTTATGAAGAAGCTGGAAAATGGCAGGTGAAATGTAAACTCTACACTGATGAGGACGATGAAAAACAAAAAGTAGACCTCTTAGTTGTTGAGGAAGGTGGGCCGCCTCCCCCTCCAGTCTGTCCAGACAGTGACGGCGATGGATATACCGATGCCAGTTGCGGTGGCAATGACTGCAATGACAATAACAGCAGCATCAATCCAGGTGCTTCTGAAATCTGCGATGACGGTATTGATCAAGACTGTTCAGGTGCTGATCTGGCCTGCCCTGTAGATCCTCCGACCTGTCCTGATAATGATAGTGACGGTTACACCGATGCAACCTGTGGTGGAAATGATTGCGATGATAATAACAGCAGCATTAACCCGGGTGCCACTGAAATCTGCGACGATGGAATTGACCAGAATTGTTCAGGTGCCGATCTGGTCTGTCCTGTAGATCCTCCAACCTGTCTTGATAACGATGGCGACGGATACACCGATGCCACTTGTGGCGGAAATGATTGTGATGATTATGACAGCAGTGTTAATCCTGGTGCTACTGAAATATGTGACGACGGTATTGATCAAAATTGTTCTGGTGCTGATCTGGCATGTACTGTAGATCCTCCAACCTGTCCTGATAACGATGGCGATGGATACACTGATGCTGCCTGTGGCGGAAACGATTGTGATGATTATGACAGCAGTGTTAATCCTGGTGCCACTGAAATATGTGAGGACGGTATCGACCAGAATTGCTCAGGTGCTGATATGAACTGTCCTGTCGGCCCTCCTCCAACTCCAGGTCATGAAGGCATCACCGCTTATGATGGCCCATCAACATGTATCGCCTGCCATGAAAGCTCTGCTCAGGAAATGCTGAACAGCCTTCATATGCAGTGGTCTGGAGCAACACCAAAACTGTCTAACACCAATGGCGAATCTTTAGGTAAGGCAAAGAAAGGTATCAACACATTCTGTACTTACGCCATGTCTTCAGCTGGTGCATGTTTTAGCTGTCACGTTCGTGCTGATGGAAATGCTCCCCATGCACCAGGCATCAATGATGTAGATTGTCTGATGTGTCACAGCGATGTATACAAACGAAAAACCGTTGCAGATCCAAATAATACAGAAACAGTTGTCAATGTGCTTGGCGAAACCAAGACCTACGTCTTTGGTGCCCAGGATGCCGAGGGCAACTACACAACAGTTCCTGATTTTAGCGCAATGCCTGCAGGAACCACAATGATAGGTCTTGCAAGAAGTGTCCATCTGCCCACCAGGCAATCCTGTCTTCGATGCCATGCAAAAGCTGGTGGTGGAGACTGGACCAAACGCGGGGATCTCGGATTGAACAGCGCAAGTCCCACCTTTGCAGAAGATGTTCATATGTCTCCAGCTGGAGCGGATCTCTCCTGCCAGGCATGCCACGCCACAGAGGGAGGACATAAAGTCGGTGGTCGTGGAATCGATCTTCGACAGACTGAAGCAGTGGCACCCACATGTAAAGCATGTCATACTGCACAACCTCATAATAACAGCGATCTCAATCGCCATGCCGCAGGTCAGGTAAGCTGTCAGGTCTGTCACATCCGTGAATTCGCAAAGGGTGGAGCCACAGAAATGTCCCGTGACTGGTTGTCTCCTCATTGGAACCAAGCCTTTTGTGCCGGACAGGGTGGTTTTGTCGGCCATGAGGTAAAACAAGCCAATGTTAAACCTGACTACACCTGGTTTGACGGTACTTCCTATGTGTACAATCTTGGTGAGACAATCAGCCCTGATGCAGACGGCATGTATGGAATGGCTACAGCCAATGGATCAATCTTTGACGGCAAGTCAAAAATCGTTCCCATCAAGCGTCATCTCACCAACATTCCGCTTCATGAGAGCGGACAGATCATTGGACCTCAGATTATGAGAATGTTCATGACCGGTAACTTTGATGATGCTGTTCAGGGTGGTATGCAGGATATGGGTTTCAGTGGTAATTACACCATGGTTGATGCCTATGCAGAAATGCTGATCACTCACGGTGTTGAGCCTAAGTCCAACGCTCCAAGCTGTTCATCATGCCATGATGGAAGCGGCCAGACACCGGACAACAGCAAGATGGTTCCATTTGCTGCCCTTGGCTACCACGAGTTCCCAAGCTCCAATATGTGCTCTCTCTGTCACAGCAACAAAAGTATGAATTGGGAAAATATGCATTCATATCATACTGAGAGCAAGTCCATTGACTGTTCCTCTTGTCATACAGCACCACCAAGTGGACTCAAATCAAGCCGCAGCAAACTTTGTTCAAGCTGCCACGGCTACAAATCCGAGTCTGATCCACAGGCAATTCATAAAAAACATGTAAAGAAGAAAATTGCATGTACAACCTGCCATACTTTTAACTAATACCTGCAAGGTATTAAAAAAGTAGCAGAACCTGTTCCGCAAGGAGCCTGGAGTATTTTCTCCAGGCTCCTTTTTTATTACCTTCCATTTAAATTCCGCAACATCGCGACTCTGACCGGGGCCACTACCCTGAAAAATAAATACTATCGACTAAACATAACTTTATACAAGTACGTCGAGTATGGCTGCGAGTCTAACTGCTTCTGCAATATAGCCATATGGCTAAAGAAAAGTTAGCCATATGGCCTCGATACTACATCCAGCAAAAACAAAGAATTATTCCTAACTCTTTATCTTTACATATCTTTTTGATTTAACACCAAATAAAACTCATCTTCACTTCGTACTACAACATGGTACGTCTATTGCTACATAAAGCGCAAGACAAGAACCTTTTTACCAGGTTCCTTGTAAAAATTATCCGGGTTACTTTAACCCCTTTTATCTTTCAAGCCAGTACGGGAGGAAACGAATGAACCAATTCTATAAACGATCGGTGACAACTGCAGCAGTCATAACGCTGATGTATACTGTTCCGACCACACTTTTTGCAGGTGAGGACGGCAAAGTCGAGATCAAACTGAGTCCAACACCAGTTGCTCTCGGCAGCATGGTCACCATTACTGCAAAAGGTAAAGACTTTAAAGACGATCTGATCTATGGCGAAGTTGACATCAAGAACGCTGACGGAGATAAAATCCTTGATGATGCAACAATGACCCGCAAAGACGACAAAACATTTACATTCACTTATACAATTCCAAATTATGAAGAGGCTGGTAAGTGGAAGGTAAAATGTAAACTTTATACAGATGAAAAAGACAAAGACGGTAAAAAGGACATGAAAGTTATTGAGGGCGATGGAACTCCTCCACCTCCCACCTGTCCTGATTCCGATGGAGATGGATTTACAGACGCTGGTTGTGGCGGAAATGACTGTAATGATGATCAGAAAAAAATATATCCTGGTGCCACAGAAATCTGCGGTGATGGAATTGACCAGGACTGCTCTGGAGCCGACTTGGACTGCCCTGTTGACCCAACCTGTCCAGACAACGATGGCGACGGATACACCGATGCCACCTGTGGCGGAAATGATTGTGATGATAATGACAGCAGTATCAATCCCGGCGCCACTGAAATCTGTGGTGATGGAATAGATCAGGACTGTTCCGGAAAAGATCAGAACTGTCCTGTTGACCCTCCTCCAACAGGTGGACATGCAGGCATCACCTCTTATGATGGCCCATCAACCTGTATTGCCTGTCATCAGGATTCTGCTCAGGAAATGCTGAACAGTCTACATATGCAATGGTCAGGCCCCACTCCGGATCTCACAAACACAAACGGTGAATCCCTTGGAAAAGGTAAAAAAGGAATCAATACCTTCTGTACCTATGCCATGTCTTCGCAGGGGGCATGTTTCAGTTGTCATCTGCGTGCTGATGGAAATGCACCCCACGCACCAAGCCTCAATGATGTCGATTGTCTGATGTGCCATAATGACACCTACAAACGAAAAACAGTCGTGGATCCCAACAATACAGAAACAGTTGTCAACGTTCTTGGCGAAACCAAAACCTATGTCTTTGGCGCACAGGATGCTCAGGGTAACTATACAACAGTTCCTAATTTTGATGCTATGCCAGCCGGAACTACCATGGTTGATCTTGCAAGAAATGTCCATTTACCTACCAGACAATCCTGTCTGCGCTGTCATGCCAAAGCGGGTGGTGGTGACTGGACAAAACGCGGAGATCTTGGCCTGAACACTGCCAGCCCATCGTTAAACGAAGACGTCCATATGTCTCCTGCCGGGGCCGATCTTTCCTGTCAGGCATGTCATGCCACTGAAGGAGGACATAAAGTCGGTGGCCGTGGAATCGATCTGCGTCAGACTGAAGCAGCGGCACCAACATGTAAAGCCTGCCATACAGACCAACCCCATAATGACAGCACTATCAACCGCCATGCTGCCGGTCAGGTAAGCTGCCAGGTTTGTCATATCTCAGAATTTGGAAAAGGTGGAGCTACTGAAATGTCGCGTGACTGGCTGTCTCCCCATTGGAATCCAGCATTCTGTGGTGGACAGGGTGGTTTTGTCGGCCATGAAATTAAAAAAGCCAACATGAAACCCGACTACACCTGGTTTGACGGTACTTCCTATGTGTACAACCTTGGTGAGACAATCAGCCCTTATGCAGACGGCAAGTATGGAATGGCAACAGCCAATGGATCAATCTTTGACGGGAAGTCAAAAATCGTTCCCATCAAGCGTCATATCACCAACATTCCTCTTCATGAGAGCGGACAGATCATCGGACCTCAAATTATGAGAATGTTCATGACTGGTAACTTTGATGATGCTGTCCAGGGTGGTATGCAGGATATGGGCCTCAGCGGTAATTACACCATGGTCGACGCTTATGCAGAGATGCTGATCACTCACGGTGTTGAGCCTAAGTCCAATGCCCCAAGTTGTTCATCATGTCATGATGGAAGCGGCCAGACGCCGGACAACAGTAAGATGGTTCCATTCGCGGCTCTTGGCTATCATGAGTTCCCAAGTGCTAATATGTGTTCTCTCTGTCATGGGGACAAAAGCATGGATTGGGAAAATATGCATACCAAGCATGTTGAAGATAAGTCCATTGACTGCTCTTCCTGTCATACTGCCCCCCCAAGCGGACTCACATCAAACCGCAACCAGCTCTGTGCCAGTTGTCATGACTACGAATCTGAGAATGATCCTCAGAAAATCCATAAAAAACATGTAAAGAAACAGATTGCATGTGCTTCCTGCCATACTTTTAACTAGTAAGTAGCTGGAACCTGCACCACCGGGAGCCTGGAGAATTGTTCTCCAGGCTCCTTTTCTTTTTCAAAATTCAGCCCATGAAAAAAAGAAAGACAGCTTTGTACAATAGCTCTAATTCGTATTTATCATGAACATTTTGTCAGAAAGCAGGCAATTTAAGAAGATTACTATGGAATTATCGTGCAAATCAACTGCTGACTTCCTTACAAAATGTTCATACGAGACGAGGTGATACATCATCGGATTGATTCCTTGGCTTATTTACCTTGTAAATCAATGATTAGTTCCAGATTACGTCCCGTTGCAGCCAGTAGCCTTTGCCTTGTCAGCTGATAATTTACCAGAGCCTGAGCCAGGCGGCCATAAGTACTGGTCAAATCTCTTTGCGCTTCGTTGAGGCGTACAAGGGAGGCAGCACCAGCGTCATAATCACTCTGGGCAAGTTGCCGGTTTTCTTCAACCAGTTTGACACTTTCTCTTTGTAAATCAACTTGCTCCAAGGCGGCTTTTAACAGGGCTACCTCTTGTTGGATTTCCGATGTTACTTGATTGCGAAGATCATCAAGGGAATAAACTATTTCTCTTTGCTTTTGTTTTGCTTCCTCAACCCTTGCTTTATCAGCTCCTGCAGAAAACAGATTCCAGGCAGCATTAAGAGAAATTGAACTGCCAAGTTCATCACTTGAAAGATTAAAATTTCCCTGGCTGGCACCCTGTACATTACCCTGTAGCGATATTTTGGGCCAGTATGCTGATTTCGTCTGTTCAACAATTGCCTCAACTTGATGAGACTGCATTGTTAAAGCACGCAGGTCAGGCCTGGCTTTCATTGCTTCATCTATCAGCGACTGAATATTATTCTCTAAATTGGTATCCGGATTGTAGTCTTTATCAAGCTCAGAAAGAACCATCGTTTTAGGTAACACACCATGAGGAAGAGCAAGCAATGCTGCTAGTCCGTAAGTGGAAGCCTCATATTCGCGTGTATTGGACAGCAGGCTGCTTATGGCAGAATTAAGTTGAACCTTAAAATTTAAAACTGCTCCCTTGGAACCGGTACCAATTTCAAATCGGTTGGTGGCATCACGTAGTTGTTGCTGGTAAAATTCCTTGTCTGCCCCTGCTATTTTCATTCTGGTTTGAATGAGCTGAGAGTTTAAAAATGCATTGGCAACAGCAGAAAGCAGCAGGCGTTGACTGTCCTGGTGGGCTGCCAAGGAGGATTTTTCAGCAAACTGCAACTGTTTCAATTGAAACTTACGAAGAAATCCGTCAAAAAGAACCCATGTTGCCTGTAGCCCTGCGGAGCTGAGATCATAGGACTGATCTGAGGCCCCACTACGTTGCAAAATTTCGAATTCAGCATCTGATAAATATTTACTGCCAAGGCTGGCCGTTGCATCAACGCTTGGCCAGAATGCTGCCGCTGCCTGTTTTACCGCTGCATTTGCCTGGGCAAGTCTGGCCTCAGCTGCTCTGACACCTGGGTTTGTCTGGATTGCCAGGAGTTGAGCCGTATGTAAATCCAGTACATCAATATCGTTAAGATCAATGGATGTTTTTTTCACGGATTCATTGCTCAAACATGGCGATGCAGTCAGACTGAAAATCAGTAGTAATAGTATTAGTTTTTTCATTATTCTCTGTTTGCCTATTTTAAGGACACTTTTTTTATTGAAGTGATAATTTGTTCTCGTTAGTCTCTTCTTCTGCTAGATTTCATAGCTCTTTTTCCAGTCTTCCATCTCTTAGTTGGAAAATATGATCAAGTCGGTCAAAGATTTTTTCATCATGGGTTACAACTGCAATTGCCGCTTGTTGATCTATTGCGACTTTTCTCAAGAGATCCATGACGATTCCAGCCCGCTCGGAGTCCAGTGCGGCAGTAGGTTCATCGGCAAGAACAATACGCGGCTTATTAGCCAGGGCCCTTGCAATGGCAACCCGCTGAGCCTCTCCTCCTGATAAACTGGAAGGATAGGCATCAGCTCGATTCCCGACCTCCAGATAATCAAGCAGTTCCTTGGCACGCCTGCGACTTTCATGTTTGTTGTATCCTGCCAAATCAAGAACAACCTCTATATTTTCAATAGCAGAAAGAAACGGCATCAGATTGTGAGCCTGGAAGATAAAGCCGATTTTTTCCAACCGCAATTTACGTAAATCAGATCGCAGCCAGCGTCCGTCATAAACCGTTTCTCCATCGAGGCCTAAAGAGCCGCTGTTTGGTTCGAGAATACAACCGATGACATTTAAGAGAGTGCTCTTGCCGGAGCCGCTTGGTCCCAGCAGCCCGATTACCTGTTCTGGAAAAATATCAATTGTTATATCGCGCAGAGCATCTACACGAGTATCACCTTCACCAAAATGCTTGGAGAGGTTTTTGATTGAGATAAGAGATTCCGTTTTTTGTTCCATAATTATCCTGCCAGTGCTTGTGAAGGATCAACTTTAAGCGCAGAATACACTCCATACATACTGGCAAGGAGACAGATTATCACCACAACCCCAGCCAGGCCGAGCCCGTCAATTGGTTGTAGAATCAGGCGCTTTGGGAAAAAATTCTTTACATTTGAGATAAGAAGACCTCCAACAGCAAATCCGATCAAACCCATGGCGAGCGACTGTTGGACAATTAATTTAATGATGACCAGATCAGGAGCACCAATCAACTTGAGAGTTGCTATCTCCCGAATTTTATCCATCGTCATTGTATGAATGATCAGGGCAATAATAACCGCTGAAACCAGGATCAAAATTCCAGTGAACAGACCAATCTGCTTGCGGGCTTTTTCAACAACAGACTCAGTCAGGATATTCCCCTGTTCAAGGGCTGTCATTGCTGATAAATGTTTCCATCGCTGAATCATGTCGGCAATGTGTTTGGGTGATGCATTTGGAGAAACTCGTGCAATAACAGCACTTACAGTATCCATTGGATTAGCTGTAACCATACCTCTGGCCCGTTCGCGTCTGATTGCAGAATGTGAGAGATCGTACTGAAGCTTCTGTGCATCATCAAGAGACAGGTAAATAGCCGGTTCTCCGCCAGAAGACACGGCATTAACTGTGGTGCCGACTATGGTGAAATTATTGCGGCCTAGCTGAATATGATCCCCGGGGCCGAGCTTTGTTCGTTTGTCCACAACTGCTTCAAAGTTGCGACCGGTCAGACCTCTGCCCTCAAGAATCAATTGCGGACCTCCAAGTTCACCTGGTTCATAGCCGATTACATACAGGCGCATTTTATTTGATCCACTCTCCGTTTCAATTGATTGAAACGTGACAGCACCGGTTTTTTCGACACCATGAATTCGGGCAATGGCCTCACGGGTATCCACCGGAATCCGCGAAGCCTCTGCAAATGGTCCTCGAGTACCTTTTTCAACGACCCATATCTGAGCATCCATCGTATTTATAAGTTCAAGGGCATCGGCAATCAAGCCCCGGTAAATACCTATCATGGCAAGTACAACGCCAAGCAGCATCGACAGGCCGAGGCAGGTTACAATAAAACGACCCAGATTATGGCGAACATCTCTGTAAGCGAGATTCATCTGGTTTTCTCCTTTTTAATCCTTGCGCTGCGTCCTTCCTTCAGTAGTTTCGGCAGGCGAATGAGGACTTTGGCATTGTTGTCTATGCCATCTGAAATACTCAGTCTTGCATCCAGTGTCCGGTGGCCAAACGTGACATTTTGCCGTTTCAGTTTACCATTTTCCAAAAGCCAGACCACACCTTTCATCTGACGCTCATCGAAAGTGTCAACCGCATTTTCCGGGACAAAAAGTGCCTGATCAAGGGTGGCTGTGGTAATATAAACTTCTGCCTGTTCCCCAATATTAAACTGCTTGAGACATTCTGCTTCACAGGAAAGGTACACCTGACGTTCCTCCGTCACCCGGTCACTCTCGATGTCAATGCGCTGGACTTTTCCGGTATAGAGTTTGTGAGGCCGTGAACGAAGCCTGATCTGAGCATCCTGTCCAACTGAAATCAGTCCGGCTCGATTCTCGCTGATGTGGCCTAGAATCCATACCGTTTTTGGATCAACCAGATTAAATAAGGGTTCTCCTGCCTTGACCACTGTTCCAAGTTCAAGGTGCCTTGCAGTTATAACTGCATCAAAAGGTGCTTTAAGGGTGTACTGGTTTAAGGCCGCTTGTTCCAGGCCCTGCTGGGCTTTCGCACTTTCAAGAGAGGCTTTTGTGGTTAACAGAGTACTTTTGGCAATATTGAGCTCAGCATCAGCCGTGTCCAGATCCAATTTGGCAGCTTCTACGGATTCAGCAGAAATAGATCGTTTTTTATAGAGTTTTTGCTTTCGATCATAGGTGCGTTTTGTCTGACTGAGAACTGTTCTTGCTTTAAGAATTGAAGCTTCAGAACCCTTGACAGCCGCTCTTGCCGCTAAGATTCCTGCTTCTGCCTTGGCAAGTCGAGCCTGCTGTTCTGTGCTGTCAAGACGGGCCAGGATCTCTCCTTTTTTTACACTGTCGCCCTCATCCACAGTGATCTCTATAATAGAGTTGCTTACCCTAAAGCCAATTCTGGATAGGATCCGGGCTTCAACCGTTCCAAGGCCAAACACTTTGATCTGCACATTTTTTTCAATTGACGCCGTCTGAACAGACAAGGGTCGTTTCCGGGTCACATAGAGAGCCCCACCAATGACGCAGACGAGTAATACGACAATCAATATTTTTACTATCGTTTTATTCACAGTTTGGTTCTCCTGTTTTGTTCTTTAAATCCATCTAGCTGGAGTTCGAGTAGCCGGCGTCCCTCTGTGGCAAGGCTGAAACTGCGCGCACTGAGTGACCAGCGCATTGCCAGCCCTTGAACCAGGCTTAATATAAGGTAAGCAGCATCGTCACTGTTAAGATTCTGCCTGAATCGCCCGGCCTTAACTTCCTCAGCAATTAGTTTTGAGAAGAATTGATGGCGACTTGTAAGAAGGCCTTCAAAAAATTTACGTAATTTATCATTTTCAGCGTGTAGCTCACGCGAAAACAAAATTGCCGGGATTGCCGGAGTGGTTTCCATAAACTGTAAGTGGGCTATTACAAGATCACGCAGCTTATCGACAGGCTGACTCTTTGCCTTCCCAGGTAACTTCGTTTTGATTTCAAGAAGTTTGCCGATGTAAAGACCAACAGCATTCCATATTGCCCCCTTATTGGGAAAATGACGGAAGACACCTGCATGAGAGATCCCGACTTCCCTGGCCAGTGACTCGGTTGTCATTCGATCCGGCCCAATATCACCAGCAAGCTTTAATGCTGCAGCAATAATTTCGGACTTACGCTCTTCAGAGCTTTTTCTGATTCGTTTTGTCATTACTTCTGCCATCCAGTCAATTGAGAAAAATTGATAATTTTTTAATTATCACCCATTCTGCGTCTTTGCTAGTAAGTAAGTACTCACTTATATTTCCTGCGTCAATGTTTAAATTTCGAGAAATTCTTTAAAACATCATAGATGTGAGTATTCATTCGTTGCATTCCCTGCTCTCAAAGGGAATCATATTTGAGTTTTCTTTGTTGATGAATTGAAAGATGGTCGGGAGAAGGGTGTGTTGATATGCCGATTCATCAGCGTAAGAAATAATTTTCATCTCCTCGAAGGATCGGCCCGTGTTGCCACATGTAATGCGGAACAGAATGAATGATGGAAAAAAATGTAAAAATTGTGCTATAGCACTTATCCATAATGTTTGGATTTTGTTCACTTCTGTTTTGATCTTCATTTTGACACTTTTCTCTGGCTTTAAACTGGTTTCATGTTTGGAACTGTCTCGATTAAAAATAATTAGTACCGTATAATTAGTTGTTGATTTGTGTAGTAAATCTTGAATTATGCTTTTAAGCGACCTACGATATCAACATCTTTAGTTGTATTATAAGAGTTCCATATTCTACTGTTACACAGTACATATTCTCATGGTTCACATACGGTGAATCAGATTTAATTGCGAATTTTACAGATAGGCTCTAGCGGCCATCAAATCATTATAAATACAATATGAAGCGAATTACTCTGATCTTCATGCCGATCCTTTTCACCTGTTTCTTTTTAAATGGGAACACAGCGTTTTCTGCAACAACACATAATTTGAAGAGCCTGCCTGCCATTCATATGCTTCTCTTTGGCACTCAAAACAACAATACCAATTCATCAGATTTTCCCTTTGGCATGTATGGCACCATGGCAGAACGTGCCGAGTTTTCCCCTCATGTTTATATAGAA
>JAUZSW010418842.1:0-19449 GCA_034780735.1 Hyalogyrina grasslei
ATTGGAAATGGTTTCAGTAGCAATCGAGAGGTAAGAAGCCCGGCGTCTTACCAAAGTAAAATAGGAGGAAAATTTTTATTTTATATTGGTCGACTAGAAGAGCGAAAAAATATCATTGGAATAATTAAAGCTTTTGAGATTTTAAAAGAGAAATATAATTATCAGGGAAAGTTATTATTGGGAGGCGGGCAAGGTCATGGCTATGACGATATTAAACGAGTAATCAAACACTCAACATACAAAAAGGATATTATAGAACTGGGCTTCATCAAGGACAATGAAAAGTGGGAGTATCTAGAGAAAGCAGACTTATTTATGTTTCCTTCTCATTCCGAAGGTTTTGGAATCCCAATTTTAGAAGCTCAGAGCATGAAAACCCCAGTAGTTACCTCTAGCAGAAGCCCTATGAAAGAAACAGCTGGAGATGAGCGAGTATTGGTAAACCCAGACAGCCCAGAGAACATTGCTAAGGTTGCTAATGAAATTTTACAAGATGAAACTCTGCGAAACAACATTACAAACCAAGGACTAAAAAATATCAAAAGATTTAGTTGGGAAAAAACATCTGAAAAAATAAGCCAAGCGCTAACTAGATAATAATCGAAAAGAAAGCCGATAGAAATTTTTACAGTAGTAAAGAATTGTTGGAATTTATAAAGCCTAGTTAGTGAGTTATAAGATACAAGCTGCAAACTACAAACCGTGAACTGTGAACCGTGAGTTAATAACCAATTATATGAATATTAAAGAACTAAAAATCAAAGGAAAGAAGTATAAGCTACCGATATTTTTACCGGATGCCACTTTAGGTATCACAAGAGGACTAGACAATAAAGACTTAGAGCAAATAGGTACTCGCGGGGTAGTAGTTAATACTTATCATTTAAATGATACACCAGGAGTAGATATTTTACAGAAATATGTAAAAAAAGAGGGCGACAGCGGAATCAAAAATTTTATGAACTTTGATGGACTGGTTGTGTCAGACTCTGGTGGTTGGCAAGTCTTTTCTTTAATCAAAAGACACGGAGAGGGCGGTGAAATTACCGATGAAGGAGTAAGATTTAATATTGGCGGGGAGGTTAATAAAAAAATGGGGGTATTTACTCCAGAGGATTCTATTCAAATTCAATTTAAAATTGGGGCGGATATTTTAATTTGTCTTGATGATTTTACGGGGGCAGATGATAGTGAAGAAAAAATTAAAGAAAGTGTAGAGCGAACAATTTTATGGGCCCAGAGAACTCGAAAAGAATTCGATAAGATTATTATAGAAAAAGAATTAACAGACGAAACTAGACCACTATTATTTGCCGTCATTCAGGGAGGCTGGAGTAAAGAATTGAGAAAATATTGTGCCGAAGAATTATTAAAGATTGGTTTTGACGGTTATGGTTATGGAGGGTATATGGTAAACGACAAGGGAGTGCTAGACGAAGAAATGTCAAAGTATATTGCTGAGTTAATTCCTGATGAATATCCAAAGTTTGCACTGGGAGTGGGGAAGCCCTGGGATATCGCCCGTTGTTATGACTTTGGTTGGGATATTTTTGATTGTGTTTTGCCCACCAGAGACGGACGACACAAACGACTTTACAACTTTAAAAGTGTAAACAAATCTCAAGATACAAGACACAAGATACAAACAAATCTCAAGATACAAGACACAAGATACAAACAAATTCCAAATTTAAAAATTCCTAAAAATTCTGACCTCGGTGTTGATAAACAAAACAAAATAGACCTAAAGTCCCCAGACAGCTACGAGTTTTTATACATTGGACGTGGAAAATTTGCCGAAGATATGAACCCTATCGGAGAGGACTGTAACTGTTTTACCTGTCAAAACTATTCTAGAGGGTATTTACACCACCTCTTTAAAATTAAGGATATGCTAGCCTATCGCTTAGCAGTAATTCATAATTTAAGAACATATAATAAACTAATTGAAATATTAAGTAGGAAATAGTCAGGAATAAGTTAGAGATAAAATTTAGAAAAATAAGAGCTTTTGATTTATGAAAAGTATATTTGATAAAAATAATACAGCAGCTAAAATTTCTAAAGTCGTGATTATCCACGGGTGTTCTTTCGACAAGGAAAAGGCTCAAGATTTAAAAAGAAAAACTCATGATAAACATTGGTATCCGTGGTTGAAAAAATCATTGACAGAGAAGGGCTTAGAAGTCCTGTTCCCATTGATGCCAGCACCATGGGCTCCAAAATATGAAGAATACAAAAAAACAATTGAAAAATTAAATATTGATGAAAATACCATGCTCATTGGTGCTAGTTGTGGAGCATCTTTTTTAGTACGATGGTTGGGGGATAGCGGACAAAAAATTAAAAAATTAGTTTTAGTGGCGCCGTATAAGGATATAAACAGTAAAAATAAAGCACTTGGTAAGTTGGTAGATTTTAGAGTTAATGATAAAATTAAAAATAATATTAAAGAAGGCGTAACTATCTTTACCTCTGATGAAGAGATGAGTATTGGTAATAAAAAAGTAATTGTAAGCTTGTACAAAGAAAAATTGAGTGCTAAAGTTATAAGTATAAAAGGTTACGGACATTACACTTCGAACGATATGGGAATGGTGGAATTTCCAGAAATTTTAGAGGAAATATAAATTTAATTAAGTCAATATGGACAATCAAATTATTGTTATTGATAATATTCAAAATAAGATATATAATGTTCGCGGACAACAGGTTATGCTGGACTCTGATTTAGCGAATTTATATCAAGTTGAAACAAAAAATTTAAATAAAGCAGTTTCTAGAAATGTTGATAGATTTCCGGAGGCGTTTTGTTTTCAACTCACTAAAAAAGAATTTGAAATTTTGAGGTTCCAAAATGGAACCTCAAAAGAGCAACAGCGTGGTGGTCGAAGATATCTCCCATATGTCTTTACAGAACAAGGGATAGCAATGCTTTCAGCAGTATTGCGAAGTGAGATTGCCATAAAGGTGAGTATACAAATTATGGAGGTCTTTGTTCAGGTGAGGAAGTTTTTGTCTTTGAATGCTGGGATTTTTAATCGCTTAGAAAGTGTTGAAGAAAAACAGATTAGAACTGATAAAAAAGTTGAGAAGATTCTAAACGCCCTAGAAGATAAAACTATAAAACCTAAAAAAGGAGTTTTCTATGACGGTCAAATTTTTGATGCTTATGTTTTTGCTTCCAAAATTATTAAATCAGCCAACAAAGAAATAATACTTATAGATAATTATATTGACGAATCGGTTTTACAATTGTTTTGCAAGAGAAAAAGAAAGGTTAAAGTGGTAATTTACACTAAAAAAATCACTAAAATTTTGCAACAAGATTTGGAAAAATACAATAAACAGTACACACCAATTGAAGTTAAAAAATTTACTAAAGCACACGATAGGTTTATAATAATAGATAGAAAAGAAATTTATCATTTAGGCGCTTCTTTAAAAGATTTAGGCAAAAAATGGTTTGGGTTTTCTAAGTTTAATCAAGAAGCAGTTGATCTTTTAAAAGAATTAAAAAATGATAAAGAAACTTAAAATTTATTTATTGAAAATTAAAACATTGAATTTAAATTTAAAATTTAAAATTTTAAATTGCCAGCAAAATATCTAACACAAATAGTATGACTCAAGATAGAAGAAATATTAATAAAAATAACGATAATAAAACAAAGCCACTGGCCGTGGCTTTGGTGCATGATTTCTTATTATATTACGGTGGGGCGGAAAGAGTATTGAAAGAATTTAAGGGGATTTATCAGAAAGCACCAATCTATACTTTGTTAAAAAACAAAGAAAATAAAGAATTAGTAAACGACTTTGGTGAGGACATAAAAACCCCCCAAAATTCTCGTTCCTCGAATTTTGACCCCCTTTATGCAGGGGGTGTAAGAACTTCATTTCTGCAAAAATTTCCAAAATTTTTACGGAAAAGACATCGTTGGTTGACACCATTAATGCCGACAGCCATAGAAACCTTTGATTTACGTGATTATGATATCGTCATTTCTTCATCCTCAGCATTTGCTAAGGGGATTGTGGTTAAATCAAAGATAAAACACATTTGCTATATGCATGCCCCAATGCGGTATGTTTGGGATTGGAATAGAGAATATTTAGAAGAAAATAAGCTGAAGGGGAAAACAAAATTCTTTACTAGACTATTTTTAAATTACTTACGAATGTGGGATAGAATTAGTGCCGAACGGCCAGACTATTTAATTGCTAATTCAAAATATACGGCCGAGAGAATTAAAAAGTATTATCGAAAAAAATCAACTGTAATTTATCCTCCGGTAGATGTGAAAAAATTTACACCAACCAAAGAAAATGCCGGATATTTTTTGACAGTTGGCAGGTTAGTGCCGTATAAGAGAGTAGATTTATTAATACAAGTTTTTCAAAAATTAAAGTTACCGTTGGTAATTGTAGGAGACGGTCCAGAAAAAGAGAAATTAGAAAAAATGGTCAAGGGAGACAAGTCGATAAAAGTATTGGGTTGGGTTTCCGATGAAAAAAAAGCAAAGCTTATGGAGCAAGCTAGAGCGTTTATTGCCGCTACCGAGGATGATTTTAATATTACAGTCGTAGAAGCAATGGCTGCCGGTAAGCCAGTTATTGCTCTGAAGAAGGGTGGCACAGCCGAAACAGTGCAAGAAGGGATTACTGGAGAATTTTTTGAGACAGCTACTATGGAAATGATTGCCGACGCTCTTGGGCGATTCATAGAAAAAGAAAATAATTATGAATATTTAAAAATAAGAGAAAGAGCAGAGGAGTTCAGTGTAAAAATCTTTAGAGAAAAAATAGAAGAGTTTGTGCAGGCAATACATAATTAAATGTAGATGCAGCATTATTTTTTTACTTAGAATAAAATAAATCCCCTAATTAAGTTAAGCTAAGTTAGGGGATTTTATTGTGAGACATGCTAATTTTTTAATCAGCGTCAGAGTTAGATCTGTGGACGTTATAATCAGGAAATAAATTTCTTATACCCTCCAATGACAGATTTTTATCGTTGGACCACAAGATGAAAGTAGAGTCCTTCTTGTGAAACAATAAATGTGTATTTTGAGGGAGAGAAGCTTTAATAGCTCTCATGCAATCAGCATTGGGTATTCCATTGGTTTCCATGCATTGGCATGTAGAGTCAGCAATAGACTCTGTACAGGTAGTTGAGCTGGGAGTCAGGGCACAATTGTTAGTAGTAGCGTCATCTGGATACAGCATTTTGTCTCCTTGTTTATGTATTATTGAATGTACAGCGTAATTTTTTTGTTTATTTCACGCCAAATAAATAAAAAACCGACTTCTCTAGGTAGTCGGCTTATCTTTGTTTGAAAATTTTGAAAGTTTAATTATTTTTCACACAAAAATGAGCCGGCTGAGAAATCAGCAGTAGGACCAAAATATAAAAAAATTGTGAAATATTTTTTTGCATACCCTTATTATAGGTATTCTAAAAAAATTGTCAAATCTCATTAAAGATAGTAAACTAAGAGTATGAATGAACAGCTGCAACAATTTACAAGACAGCTAGAAGATGGGCGGTTAGCACAGTCTTTTTTGGTTAGTGGACCAGAAAAAACAGGAAAATTTAGAACAGTAGTAAAAATGACGGGAGCCTTGAATGGTTTAACACAGGAACAAATAAAATTAGTATACAAAGGAGAGATGACAGACATAATTTTAATTGAGACTGAGATTAGTAAACAGCAAGGGGAAGATGATAGACAGAAAAGCAGTCCACTTCAGGATACTTCCACGTCAAATACAAAAGATAAGCAAACGGGAAAGCCAAAAGGCATAATAACTAAAAAGCAAATTGACAGTGCAATGAAAAATGTTAATTTAAAAAACTTTCAATTAAAGAAAAAAGTCATTATCATAAAAGATGCTAATAAAATGACTAACACCGCAGCCAACAGCTTATTGAAGCTAATTGAGGAGCCAAGTAATAATTTAGTCATATTTTTATTAGTAAATAATGAAAATGACATTTTAGCAACCATTAAGTCGAGATGTCAGGTTGTTAGATTTTCTTTTACGGGGGAGGAACGAATTAATGAAATTATTCAGGAAGAATATCCTAAGAGCAAGGAATTATTGCCAATCATAGTTGATTTAGCAGAAGGAAGAATAGAGCTGGCTAGACAGTATGCGGACAATCCTAAGAAGATAAAATTAGCCCAAAAAATTAGAAATGATTTCAGGGAAGCTTTGCGAGGTGGGAAATTAGAACAGATTAAATTAGTAGACAAGTTAGTTAAGGATAATGAAGATTTATTATGGGTGATGAATGAGTGGATTTGGTATCTAAAGTTTTTTCTAGAAAAAAACATTCAGGGAGGTCAACCCGTAGCTGTGATAAAAAAAGTACACGCCATTTTAAAAAATCTTTTAAAAACCAGAGACCTTATTAGAACAACTAATTCTAGTAAAAAGGTCCAGCTAGAAAATTTTTTCGTACAAGTTTAGTAAGAAGCAGGTTTTAAAAATAGTATTAATACCATTTTCAGTAAACAACACAAAAATGCTAACAATAAAAAAACTGAGTATCATTATAATTATAACTGCGGGAATATTATTCATCGGCAATAATCAATCAGTGCAGGCAGAGGAAGTCATCCGAACGTATGCCACCGATATCGTAATTAATAAAGATAGTAGTATTGATATTGTAGAGATTATTGAGTATGATTTTGAAGAACAAAGGAAGCATGGTATTTTCAGAACCATTCCTGTTAAATATTTAACCGCTAACAATAATTGGAGAAAAATAAAGATTAGCAACTTAAGTGTTCTAATGGATGATAAAACGATAAAGTATCAGAAAAGTAAGCATGGTAGAAATTTGGAAATAAAAATAGGAAATGCTAATAAAAGGATTGATGGCAAACACAAATATCAAATCAGCTACACAGTCAAAGGGGCTTTAAATTATTTTTCAGAGCATGATGAATTGTACTGGAACGTCATAGGAAGTGAATGGGAGGTTCCGATTCAGCAGAGCACAGCCACGATTAGTGCCCCTAAAATTATTAAAACAGCCTGCTTTCAGGGTCCCTATGGTAGCCTAGAGGAATGTACGATTGTTGAGAATGATAATGAAAAAGCAGTTCTTAGGTTTAAGTCTTTTCAGCCAGGAGAGGAAGGAACCATTGTTATAGGTATAGAAAAAGGATTAATCAGGGAAGCAAGTCTCTGGCAAAAATGGTTGTTGTTCCTGCGAGATAATTGGGTTCTATTTTTACCCGGGGCAGCCTTATTTTGGGGTGGTAGAAGGTGGTGGAAGTATGGAAGGGACCCAGAAGGACGAGGGACAATTATACCTTACTATACAGTGTCTGATAATTTATCCGTAGCTGAGACTAGTGTGGTGATGTATAATGATTTACGGTCCAAAGATATTTCAGCAATGATTGTTCAATTGGCTGTTAAGGGGTTTATTAAAATAAAGCAAGAAAAAGAAGGAAAGATTTTTAAGTATACTAATTACATCTTTCACAAGTCAGACGCGCATAAAAATAAGGCTAATCAATTGACCAAGGAAGAAGAATTTTTATTTGAAGCGTTGTTCGAATTCGGAGATGATAAAAAAGTAACGACAGATAATTTAAAAAATAAATTTTATAAAAAAGTTTCAACGTTGCAGAGAAAGTCTCTAGAATCTATTAAGAATAGAGATTATTTACCGGCAAAGTCACGGCATAATGGGACTATGTTGGTTATAGTGGGTATTGTGCAAATGATTTTGCTGGGAGTACTATCCGTTTTTCTTGGAAGTGCAGCCATTGTCTCTGGCGTTATCAATCTGGTTATTCTAGTATTTTTTGCTATCTTTATGGGGCATCGCACAAAAAAGGGTGTAATAGCTAAAGAGAAATTATTAGGATTAAAATTATATTTAGAGACAGCAGAAAAAGATCGTTTAAAGTTTCATAATGCACCATCTAAAAATCCTCAACAATTTGAAAAATTATTGCCCTATGCGATGATTTTTGGAGTGGAGGAAGAGTGGGCGGAACAATTTAAAGATATTTACAAGGAGGCGCCAGATTGGTATCAGGGAACAAATGGGCAAGCCTTTAATTCAGTTGTTTTAGCAAACAGTTTAAATTCTTTTGGCAAGACAACCTCTAGTAACGTTGTATCTGCGCCATCTTCAGCTAGTTCTGGTGGGAGTGGCTTTAGAGGAGGAGGCTCCGGCGGGGGATTCGGAGGAGGAGGCGGTGGAAGCTGGTAAAACTCTATTAAACTTGTCCCTAAATAATTTTTTTGCCAAAATTTGCTATTTTTACCTACAGCTCATTTCGAAAGATTTTGCAAATACTCCGCATTTACGCAACTTTCTCAATTTTGCTGCAGGCAAAAATTTCTAAATTTTTATCAAAATCTTATTTAGGGACAAGTTTATTTGACAATTGCCCAAAAATAGTGTATAATAATACATGTGAAGTGGGTGATTTGCGCCTACTTTTTTTATTTAACAAAAAGTAGCAGCAAATTACTCAAAAAAATAAAAAAAACTAAATAGTCATTTTATAAACAAATGCCCGATAAAACCAAAAAAATAAAAAAAAATAAAAAAGACCCTACTACCGAAGGAAGAGCAAAATTTATGTATAGTGCATTATTATTTGCAATGGTCGGTATGCTTTTCTATGGAGCCCTGGTATTACACGATGTTTATTTTGCAGAAGAGAATTTAAGAATACAAACAAGCACAACAAAAGATATAAGTCAGGGTGATGAAATTATTCTAAAATTTTCCTCAGCTGTAGATGGAAGATTCGATTTGAGCAGAGTAAATATAGAACCAAATTTAGAAATAAAACCGCTTTGGATTAGCAATAAAGAATTAAAAATTAAGATTCAGGGAGTTCCAGAAGTTAATCAAGAATATACAGTTTCCGTTAGCAACATTAAAACTTTTTGGCTAAATTTGAAAAAAAATCTAGCATTTAATTTCCAGGCAGCAAAAACGCCAGTAGTTATAAATGTATATCCAGCAAATAAACAAACTGAAGTTTCCTACGATACAAAAATAAAAATTGACCTTGATGAGTCATTAAGCGAGCAACTATTTTTAGAGATTGATATTAATCCAGACATAGACGTTGAAGCAGAATTAAGTGAAGATAGAGCTAGTGTACAAATTGTACCAAAAAATAATTTAGAGAAAGCACAGCAGTATGAAATTAGTGTGAAGGTAAAAGATAATCTTAGGGAAGAATTTGTTGAAAACGTGTATAGTGGAAAGTTCATTACAAAAATACCTCCCAGAGTAGTATATGGTTTTGACAAAAATGGGGAGCCAAATAAAACAGAAGATCTAACTTGGAAAATACCAGCTCAAATTGCGGAGGGTAAATATATAGATATTGATTTAACTCATCAGGTAATGTCCATTTTTGAAGATGGACTAAGAAAGGGTTCTTATAAAGTTTCTTCTGGAAAAAGAGGTATGGATACTCCCGTTGGAACCTTTAAAGTTTTCTCCAAAGTTTCTCGTCCTTGGTCTGCTAAATATGGATTGTATATGCCATATTACATAGGGTTCACCTATCAAGGACATGGAATTCATGAATTACCAGAATGGCCTAGTGGCTACAAGGAAGGTGAAAATCATCTTGGAATACCCGTATCGCATGGTTGTGTCCGTCTTGGAGTTGGTCCAGCAAAGGTGGTTTACGATTTCACAGTCAAAGGAACACCTATAGTAGTGCATTATTAGAACGTAAAAGAGTTGGTATATTTAAGAATATTGTCTATTGACTGAAATTGTTTTAATGTGGAGAATTATCAAGGCTTGTATTCATCATAAATAAATGATATAAGTAAGATAGGAGATAGCATGGATAGTCAAATAAAATATTCACAAACAAGGAGGCAGACATGAAGATTAGTACTTTTTTAAAGCTTTGGAGTATTTACGCAGTGGTGTATTTTTTGTATCATTATCAGAGCTTAATTGGTATGGGGATACAAGACAATGTAGAATGGACAATACTTAGTAGTATTTTTTTCGGGTTGTATGCTTGGGAACTTACAGACATTGCCTGGAATAGAATATTCTTAGCTACTATTGTAATGACAACTTTTAAGCTTATTGGAGTGACGCTCCTTCTACAATTTAAAATAATTGTTGGATTGGGCGGAATTATGCTAGGCTTAATAATATTGTGTCAAAGTATTTACAGCTGGGGGGCATCTCTCGCTAGGGCAGAGAGAGAGGAGGATTGTTACCCTATGCAATAATAAATTGTAGCAAAGTTTCATCGCCTGATTGAGTATTCAATCAGGCGACCGTTTTTTTATAGGCTCATTTGCAGGGCTGTATCTTTTTGGTTATAATAAACAAGTGGCACAGGCAGTATAAATAAAGGGTTTAAATAAGAAAAATGATTTTACCAAATATTGAAAAAGAAAAAGAATTTCAAAAAGAAGGATTTGAAATTATTATTGGAGTTGATGAAGTCGGAAGAGGACCTTTAGCTGGCCCAGTTGTTGCCGGGGCGGCCTGGGTTAAGCCAGAAATTCTAGAAAAGGAATTTGAAGATAGGGGTTTAATCAGGGATAGCAAAAAGCTTTCTGAAAAACAAAGGGATAAAATTTATAAGTTTATTCAAGAAGAGGACGCTTTTGTTTTGGGCATAGGAGAGGTCTCGGTAGAGACGATTGATAAAATAAATATTTTAAATGCTTCATTATTAGCAATGCGCCTAGCCATAGATGAGGTCATAGAGAAAATTAAACAGCAGATGCCAGAGTCCGAGAGTCAAAAAATATGCACACTAATTGATGGCAATAAAAACATCCAAAATTTAGATCTGGAACAACGACTTTTTGCAAAAGGAGATCAGCGAATTTTTTCAATTGCTACTGCTTCTATAAACGCTAAGGTCTATAGAGATAAATTAATGGAGGAATATCATCAAAAATTTCCAAAGTATGGATTTGATAGACATAAAGGTTATGGAACAAAATTCCACATGGAGCAATTAAAAAAACATGGAGCCTGTGAAATACATCGGCAATCTTTTGCTCCCGTCAGAGATGTGATGTAGCAAAATAAAAGTACATCTTATCTCTCCATACAGCTGTCTGCACCATCACAGTCGGCAGTACAAGCTACAGCCCCAGTTTCGTCAGGAGCAGAGCAGGAGCTAGATTTGCAAGTAGCCACACAACTTCCAGGGCAATTAGAATAATGATAGTCGATACAGGTTTTTTCTGCGCCCCAGGGATTGTTATGGAAAGTTTTATATTTTCCACCAGTCATATGAGGTTCCCCAGTCTGGCAAATTTCAGGCTCACTATTTTTAATTTTAAATCCGGCCTTTTTACAGTCATCAAAGTTTTTGATATCATCGATAGAGCCCTTAAATTCTTCTAGGTCACCGTTTACGGTAATCCATAAAACATTAGATCCCTCGGACCTAACTAGACAGGCACAGGGGCACAGAAGTCCTTCAATCTTTCCAATTAGTTCACCATTATAACTTGTTTCACCAAGGGTATTCCAGACTTCGCCACCCTGAGCGGCGCAATCTTTCTCTGAGATTACATTATCCGGAAGTTGAATAGGGTTATCTTCTGTCGGAGTAAAATCAGGTGTCAACGGCTTGCCTGGACAAGCGGCAAATTTACACTCAGGTCCAGTTCGTCCAACGTAGGTTCCGTCTGGACATTGTTTGGCGTCAGAGGTGCAAATTATACCAGGGTCAATTTGCGGAATATCTTTAGGTACAGGTGGCGTTATAGTATCGTTAATGCCATTGTCTGGGTCTGTTTGACACCAAGCCAGAGAACCAGGGCATCTTAAAGCCATTCTTTTATAGCCATCTTTGCATCCATCAACATTTTCCTGTGGAAATAAAACTCCGCCAACAACTTTCATTGCTTTCACTGAATCTTCACAACAAGAAAGCTGCTGTGAATTACTCATTAATTCACAGCGTATTTTAAGTTCAGCATAATATTCTGCAGAGGGTACTTTCTCTTGTGAATTTAATTTTGTATTATCACAGCTAGCTAAAATTAGCGAACTGCTTACAAGAATCGTGAATAGTATAAATTTTTTCATTATGTTATTTTTTAATTATCTTATTAGACCAATAAATAGTAAGTTATCTTCAGTTGTAACAAGTGGCGCTTCTTTATTATTATTGAGGTCAATAGTAATTAAAGAATTATCTCTTTTTCCCAAGATTGTATTATTATCCAACCAATCAATCAATTCAAAATCAGTAGCTACCTCTGCTTCACTAGATGGGGCATTATTTGCATTTAAATAATCGAAAATATACAAGTTAGGAGCGCACTTTGCTTCAATTCCAAGTCCGCTACAGTTGTGTTTTGTACTAGCCAGCCTCGTCTTGTTTGGTGAAAAAATTCTTTTACCATTTCCAGTATCTAGAAGGGTGTAAGTAGTGCCATTCTTTAAATTTGTGATAGACGCATTTTGGGATTTCCCAAAAAGTGGATTAAGAGAATGGGCAACTAAAGACATGTCATCGGAAATAGCCCAAATAGATTGGTTGCTTTGAATGTTTTTTAAGGTAGTTAATTCTCCTGTTTCAGTGTTAATGGAGAGTAATCCGCCACCTCTACCATTTCTATCCCAATAATAATTACTTAGATAAATAGAATTGGTGCTTTCTTTCGGCCAGGCACGTATAGTCTTAGAAGTATTAGATGCATCTTTTCGTAA
The DNA here is from genome assembly GCA_034780735.1 of Hyalogyrina grasslei. Lineage (NCBI taxonomy): Eukaryota > Metazoa > Mollusca > Gastropoda > Hyalogyrinidae > Hyalogyrina > Hyalogyrina grasslei. The sequence continues at coordinate 12,716 of JAUZSW010418842.1, forward strand.
ATCTAGTAATATTTTTTTGTTAGCACCATCGATAGAGGCTACGTTAATTTCATTCGCCGCATTAGTCTCTCTGTGATTGGTTATTTGATAGTAGGAATTAGACCAAATTATTTTTTTACAATCTGGAGAAAGGGCAAAGCCTTTTCTGGAGTGTTCCCAGTCTTTGTATTGTGAAGTTGAAGTTCCTGTAAAAGTTAAATCTCTAATATTACCAGATAAATCTATTTCTCTAATAAAAGCATCTTGGTAGGGCCTTTTTTTTATTAGCCGACTTGTTTCTTGGTACATTTTTTGTGAATCTGAGCAGAATTTAAATACAGAATGGGAGTCAATAAGAGATTGACTGGGCGTTAGAGTAAATAAATTTTTAGCAGGAGTGCCGTTTGTTTTGATTGAATGGAAAGAAGCATCAATAATTTCTTCATACATTTCACCAGGCTCACTTTGAATAGTGGCATAAATGATGGTTGAGTCTTGTTTTGCAACGGACATTTCCTCTTGTAAATTTAATTTTTCACTACCACAACCAGCCAGCATTAAAGAGCTCAACATAAAAGTCACTAAGAATATAGATTTCTTCATTTTAATATTAATTAATAAATTATTTTTTTAAATAAGCTCTTCAGCCAAATTTTTTATTTTAATTGCTTTTTCAAAGTGGTTTAATTTATGTGTCTCAATCCACCACTTTGCAACAATTATTAATAGCTCAGGGTCGTCGTTTTTATTGGCAAAAAAAGCATAAAATGACAAACCAACATTTTTACCATTCTTCGCAATTTTCTCATCACAGACAGTTATAATTTTTTGGAGTATTTGTTTATGCATCTATATATTTTTCACGCATAATCTTTAAAAACAAAAGTTTACTATTTTTATTTTGCAATTATTTTAAGAATAGCTATTGAAAGTTTATCACAAAAAGGCCTTTCTATCAACAAAACCATTGTAATTATGGGAATAGGTGGTATAGTTAGTGAGGGAAGATCTAGAGAGGATAAGAAATTTATTGAACAACTAACTTAGAATAGAATGGAAAATATTAGAAATTTTTGTATAATAGCACACATTGATCATGGAAAGTCGACTTTGTCGGATAGGCTTTTGGAAGTTACTGGCACGATAGAGGAAAGAGATATGAAAGAGCAGCTTCTAGACACCATGGATTTAGAAAGAGAAAGGGGAATCACTATCAAATTGCAACCAGTACAAATGCAATATGAATTTAATAATACGGAGCATACGCTAAACCTTATCGATACGCCAGGTCACGTTGACTTTGCCTACGAAGTTTCGAGGTCCTTAGCGGCAGTAGAAGGGGCAGTCCTTTTAGTTGATGCCACCCAGGGAGTGCAAGCTCAAACTTTAACAAATCTTTATTTTGCCCTAGAACATGATTTGGAAATTATTCCAGTATTAAATAAAATTGACCTACCAAATGCTGATGTAGCAAAAGTAAAAAAAGAAGTGGTACATATCTTAGGTTGCAAGGAGGAAGAAATTCTAGCAGTGAGCGGAAAAACTGGTGAGGGAGTAGAAGAATTATTAAAAGAAATTATAACAAGGGTCCCAGCACCCAAGGGAAAGATAAAAGATTATGAGACCGGAAAGCCAGAGCCACTAAGAGCTTTGATTTTTGATAGCGTTTATGACTCATATAAAGGCGTGTTGGCCTATGTGCGAATTATCGATGGAGAAATAAAGAAAACAGATCATTTGCATATGCTAATCACCAAGGGTGAGAGTAGTGTGGTAGAACTTGGACATTTTGCACCAAAGTATGTTCCTTGTGATAAATTGTCCGCCGGAGATATTGGGTATGTTGCTACAGGATTTAAGAGTGTTAAAGAATGTAAAGTGGGAGATACGGTTACGCTCAGGCAAACAGCTAAGGATGCAAATTATGAAAATATTGAACCATTACCGGGGTACGCAGAAGTACAACCAATGGTTTATGCTAGTTTTTACCCAGTAGATGGTAGTGATTACAATACAATGCGAGACGCTCTGGATAAGCTGACTTTAAACGACGGAGCATTTACTTTTGAGCCAGAGAGCAATCAAGCTCTAGGGCGAGGATTTCGTTGTGGATTTTTGGGATTATTACATTTAGAAATTATTCAGGCACGGCTAGATAGAGAATTTGATCTTCGTCCAACGATTACAACACCAAGTGTTGTTTATCGAATTCACAAAAGTGGAACTGATGAAATTATTGACATTTATTCACCAACTGAATTACCAGATGCTTCACAAATCAGTATGATTGAAGAACCCTATGTAAGACTAGAATTAATTACACCTTCAGAGTATTTAGGCGCGGTAATGGAGCTGATGGGCACAACCCGGGCCGAATACAAAAGTACAGACTACATCGACAGTGAAAGGGTACAACTAGTTTTTGAAGCACCACTAATGGATGTAATTGTTGATTTCCACGATCAGTTAAAAAGTGTTTCTTCGGGCTATGCCTCAATGAGCTATGAACCAATTGATTACCGAGCCAGTGATTTGGTCCGAGTGGATATTATGGTAGCGGGAGATATGATTGATGCTTTTTCTAGAATTGTTCCTAGAGAAAAATCTTTAAACGAGGGAAAAACAATTGTAAATAAATTAAAAGATATTTTACCAAGGCAAAATTTTGTAGTAGCACTGCAGGCAGCAATTGGTGCTAAAATTATTGCCCGAGCAACGCTGAGTGCTTTCCGAAAGGATGTTACAGCTGGACTATATGGTGGTGATATTACCAGAAAAAGAAAACTTCTAGAGAAACAAAAAAAAGGAAAAAAACGAATGGCCCAAGGCGGTAAGGTAGAAATTCCACCAGAAACATTCTTAAAAGTATTGAGAAAATAATGACCCCAGGCGGAAAGCTCACATTAGAAACAAAAAAGCGCGGCTCCGCCGCGCTTTTTTAAAATATTTTTAAAGAGGATTGTCTGGGCTTATATCAATGCCATTGGGATAACTTCCGGCAGGAACGCTTACTGGTCCATTAGCGGAACTAGCTTCAAAACGCCCGCTTTGTTTTTTAGGAAACGCCCCTGAAGGTGTGTTATAAGAAAGCGGGGGTACTTTATTTATTAATTTGTAGTTTGAGCCAAATCCAGTCTTCTTTAAAATAGAATCAGAAGGAGTAGGACTAGAACCAGAAAGATGGTTTATCTTAGAAAAAGAAGCTCTTCCAGTATTATTTTTAAATCTTTTTTTTGCCTCCACCACAGCCTGATAAGCGGCTTCGTCTAAGTCAAATTCTTCGGCGTATTTTTCCAATGTCAAAGATGAAAGAGCTTGTTTAAACATATTTTTTTCTTGCCACTTCAGGTAGTCAAGGTGTATTTGGCTAGCCTTATATTGATGAGCTTCTTCCGACGATAAAGACTCAACATAGGTTGAAGCGGGATTTAAATTATCATACACGGCATTTAGGTTAGCAGCATCTGCATTGTTGGCAGCCTGTAATCCGCTGGTAGCTAGAGTTGTTAGAAGTAGTGCATTTTTGCTAGTAAGTACGCCAGGAAATTTTTTTATCAGGTCAAGTAATCCCGGGATGACCTTATCAGCGAATTTTTTTGCTTGCTCTGGGTCTGAAGGTATTTCAAAGGTGCTTACTTCAGAATCTAACTTTTCAGATGATTGAGAATCTGGAGTTTTTTCAGGAATACTATCATCAAGAGAGGGGGTTTCATTATCATCATTGGGAAGAGTCTCTTTTAGTATCTCTTTATTATTCGAAGCCTCATAATATTTTTCTAGATCAGCTTTTATTTGCTCAGGCGAAACTTTTTTTTCTGTCGGTGAAACAAATGTATCCCCATTCTCCATGGCAGTATCGTAAGCGTTGTAATATGTATCTTTTTCTTTTTCTAATCTATCTGGGTCTACAGCATTTTCAGGTGTCCGAACACGATCCTTTTCCTCGATAGGCTGCATTTTTCCACTTTTTTTAAGCATGTAGCCAGCAGCATCATATCCATCAACAGGAACGACGGTCTTATTTTTTTGGAGATCAAGTGGATATTTATCAGGAGCTGTATCGGACTCATTTAAATACCGCCACTTATCATTGGATATGGTATTGGGGATTATAATTTCCAAAGCAGTTTCTGGGTCTGTTATAGTTGCAGTACCATCATGATTATCTCTTCGATTATATGTATCTGGATTTAACCAAGTATCTTCAGATAAGATAGTAGAAATATTCTGGGGTAGTATAAATTCTCTGCCAGATTCCTTATCTAACCAAATAGCCATATTTTTATCTGTATCTAAGGTTATTTCAAACTTAGCTAGCCATTGCTGATGAGATTTAGTCAATGGAATTTCCTGATAGTCAGTTTGTTTATTAATGCCCTTTGTCGGCTCCAATGTCACGGGTCTTCCAATTTCTTGTTCGATTTTATCTTTTAGTGGTATGATTTTATTATCTATTACAGACTCTTGCTTCATAGAGGGATTACTTTCTAGGGTGGGCACTTCGGTTGTCATTCCTGGGTCAGGAATTAACGTTTTTAGTGCAGCTCCAGCTATAACCGTACTTTTTAAGAGCGTATTCTTTGATGTTTTTGCATTACTATCTACAATCAACGATTCCTCTGGTTGTTCCAGTCTAGATACTTTAGGAGAAATATCTTTCTGTTCAGGTTTTTTAAATATATCAAGCATTCCCATAATTTTATTTTTATTTTTGTCTATTAATTACTATAGTTTAGTATACCACAAAATATTTTTTAGAGAAGAAGTTGTATGGTATAATGAACTTGTATTTAAATAACTCTATAGTTAAATTTAATGGAAGAAAAATCTTTCGCAAAATATAATAATCCAGAAAATAAAAAGGATCATTTTGGTAATATTGTAATAAACAATCCATCATCGACAAGAGAGTCGGATGCACTTGTCAGTGGTAAAACAAATGAAGGACCTGAAAGTATGGAATTACTAAATAGTCATACGGATCAGGTGATCAAATCTTTATCTAACACAGTTGGTGAATTAAGTGGAAAGATAAAATCAATTATTCCCTGGGTTTTAAAATTTAATAATAGGCGTACTAGTTCAGACAATAGAAATGGAAGAAGAAGCAGTGATGATGAAAATATTAATAATAGTCGACGAGACTTTTTAAAATTAATAGCAGCAACCACAGCTGTGGGAATCCTTCATCCTGAGGAGCTATTGCAAAATGAGGAGGAAGCATTGTCTAGAGTGAGGGAACAAGCAGTAGAAAGAAAACTTCAAAGAATAAAAGAAAAAATACATCAAGAGGAACAAGAAAATATAAGAATTGAGAATGCCACTGCTCTTAGAGAAGTTTTAGGAGGGCAATATTTAAAAAATGGTCATGTAGAAATTAACGAAGAGACGACGAGAGATATTAGGTATTATTGGATGAAAGAGTACCAGAGGGAGGGAAAACAGCATCTAGGGCTAATGGGCTCACTAGAGAGAATGCAGCCATGGTATAATGAAATTAAAGAAATTTTTATAAATAATTTGCCAGGAATTAATGAGCAAGTTGTAAGTGAATTAATTTATTTAGCGATACCAGAGTCACATTTTAAGATAGGAGCTAAGTCTAAGGCCGGGGCAAAGGGGGAGTATCAAATGATGGCTAACACTGCTAGAGGAGAAGGAAGTCTTATCATAGATAGCAAAGTTGACGAAAGACTAGACATCTTAGCAAACGCTAAAGGAGCTGCTAGGACGCTGTTTAACTATTATAAAATAGCTAAAAATGATAAAAATAGCCCCAAGGATGCTTGGGATTTAGCCCTTGCAAAGTTTAATGGTGGATACATTAGGGAGTACTTTAAAAATGGTAGCAGCGCACAATCAGAGGTAAAATATGAAAATTATTTAAAATTTAGGCAGGATAGGCTCAACAATTTTTTTGGACAGGTTGAAAAAGATAGGTCTATTACAAGGGATATCCGCCCGAAAGAATCATTGAAAAGTATTGCTAAAAAATATGGAGTAACTCAGGACAAGCTAAAAGTTATTACCCATGGAGAATCAAAAAAAAGAGCAGTAATTATTCCAATTAAAATTAGCGAGAATGGGAGAATAGATAAAAAAGCATTGGATATTATTTTTGATGATTATTTATCGGATTCACTAGAAAATTTAAATTATCCAGAAAAATTTTATGCGGTAATTAAAATTTTGAAGAAAGAGAGATTACTACTAAGTGAAGGTAACGACACTGAACAAATCAAATTCATGACAATTGGAGAATTAAAATCATCATGGGCGTATTGGAGAAAGCACAAAGCTAAAACTATGACATTAAAAAAAATCAATAAATACATTCATCCTCCAGGTACAGAAGCTTCATTGCAAAAATTGAGAGAGGGTAATCCACATATAAAAGGCGATAATATCGATTTATTGAGTGCGAATTATAATAATATAAAAGTGTATTTTTTAGGAAACAGCGTTCTGGATACGCAATTTAGAGAATTTCCGACAATACACAGTAGACAACAGAAGATAATAAAACATCCTAAAAAATAAAAAGTAACCAATTATTTTATTTTAGCAAACAACACCACAATAATAATCGTAAACTGGAACGGGCAACATTTGTTGGGCGATTGTTTGCAGTCTTTGCAGGAGCAAACTTATCAAGATTTTAAAATTATTTTAGTAGATAATGGTTCTACTGATAATTCAGTTGAATATGTAAGAGAAAATTTCTCCAAAGTAAAAATCATTGAATTAACAAAAAA
>JAUZSW010421063.1:0-19433 GCA_034780735.1 Hyalogyrina grasslei
GGGGTCAAGTTCGCCGACTCGGAACTGATCGGGATGCCCTTCCGGATCACGCTCGGTCCCCGGGGTCTCAAGTCGGGCGAGGCCGAGTTCACGGTGCGCTAGACCGGCGAGACGACCATGATCCCTCTAGCGGAGGTCGCCGCCCACACCGCGGCGGCCGTAGCCACCGCCAGGGCGGCCCTGACCTAGCCGATCAACCTGGCGCGCCCCCCGGCACCGCGCCAGGTTCACCTGTCGCGTCCTCTGAGGCCGCGACAGGTTCGTTGGTCAGCTCGACCGTGTTACCCATCGGGTCCTTGGCCGGGAAGCTCCAGTATCCAACCCAGCGGGGCTCGGCCGAAAGCACCTCATCACCGGCCTCACAAACCGCCTCCACGGCCGCACCAAACTCCTCATCGGTCATGGGTACGGACCAGCTCGGTACGGCCAACTGGCCTCCCTCCCATCCCGGCTGAATAGCCCAACCAGAGGGGGCGGGCACGACGTCGGATGACTCGAAGATGGTGAACTGGAGTCCTGAGCAGTCGTAGGCCACCATGCGCTCGTCCGCCGACCAGTAGATCTCGCCTAGCCCGAGGCGGAGGCCGTAGAACTCCCTCATCTGGGCCACGTCCGAACACGGAATATAGAGAAACCGAACACCAGCAGCCATGGGCGAACCGTATCATGCCGAGGGCAGCGGGATCTGGCCCCGACACAACCGGTGCAGTTAGGTCTGGTAGCGGACCAGGAAGGCGGAGATCAGGTCGTCGACATCATCCTGGCCAACCTCTTGGACCAGCATGAGATACCTCAGCATCAGGGGCCCAGCCAGCTCGGAGACCATGATCGTGGGGTCGCCGTCCACCAGTTCGCCCCGACGCTGGGAGCGGACAACGACCTCGGTAATCGGGGCCAGAAGGGTCTCAAAGTACCTCACACCGGACCGATCTAGGCGGGGCGAGAACGACTCAATCGCCCCTAAGGCCGCCACCATCTGGCGCATCGGCCGGTTCCGGAACCGGAACACCAACGTCCCCACCGCCGTACGCAGATCGGTAACCAGGTCGCCGACATACTCGGCCCCCTCGTTGGACTCTGCCGCCACCACCAGGAGATCGAGAACAACATCAGACGGCTCGGGCCAATGCCGGGAGAGCGTATCTCCGGGCACCCCCGTGTCCGAGGCTAGGCGCTCCATGCTCAGCGCCCCCATACCCTCGGTGAACACAATGGCCCCGGCAGCCGACAAGACCTTACGACGCGTGTCGGCCGTCGGGATCGAGGTCGAATCCGGCTTCGGCTTGGTATCGGTCATCGAGCATCAAGCTAGCCCACAACCGACCCCTAGTCTGGTCGCCCCAACCGGCGTCCTAGGAAGGCCAGCCGTGCACCATCTTGTAGGCGTGCAGGGTGTTTTCCAGCAGGGAGGCTATGGTCATCGGCCCGGTTCCGCCGGGCATCGGGGTGATCGCCCCGGCCACGGCCTGCACCGATTCGAAGTCAACGTCGCCAACGATCCCGTTATCGGTGCGGGAGATCCCGACGTCGAGCACGGCGGCACCCGGCTTCACGTGATCGGCCGTGATCAGCCCGGCGATACCGGCGGCCGCCACCAGGATGTCGGCCTCGTGACATACCGCCTTCATATCGGCGGTGCGGGAGTGGTCCAGCGTGACCGTGGTGTCGACCCCCTTACGCCCGAGCAGGAGGACCTGGGGCAGCCCGACCAGGGTAGAGCGGCCAACCACGACGGCCGACTTGCCCGACGTCTCGACGCCGTACCGTTCGAGGAGGCGCATGACGCCGAGGGGGGTACACGGGGCGTGGCCCGGCTTGCCCCGGACGAGGCGGCCCATTGAGCGCTCGGTCAGCCCGTCCACATCCTTCTCGGGTGGGATCAGATCCAGCACCTTCTCGGCGTCGAGCCCATCGGGCAGCGGGAGCTGGCACAGGATGCCGTGGACCGCCGGGTCCTCGGCCAGCTCGCGAACGGCGTCCTCGACCTGAGCCTGGGTGGCATCATTGGGGAGGCCAACGTGACGGGAAATCATTCCCGCCTCCGCCGCCTTCTTGCGCTTGGAGCCGACGTAGATCTGGCTCGGCTTATCGTCACCAACGAGCACCGTGGCCAGGCAGACCTCGGGGTTGCCAGCCGCGTCAATCTCGGCCCGTAGCTCGGCGACAACCTCGTCACGAAGACGGTTGCCATTCATCAGGATTGCCCCACCGGGGGAACGGTCAAAGTCAGCCATGATTTCCTCGATTTCTTATTGCGGTTTGTGCCGTCAACGCTACCGCCTCAGCGCCCCCAATATGACAATCTGTTGAACTATCTGAGACTGAACCCCAAGCCAACCTCATCGTCGGGTTCCAGAACGAATCGATGCTCGCCGGTTAGCGACGCCCGACCCCCGATCTGGGTGATGACCCCGGCCCCATCCTCCCCGATCACCCGGCCCACAAACCGGGCCCCCGCCACCCCCCAGTGGTGCAGGGTTTCGCCTCGTACCAGATTGCCCCGCCGGTCGAGCACCGCTAACCGGGCCGAGGTGCCACTGCCGCACGGGGATCGATCGACCTCCCCGTCGGCGAAGACGGTGACGTTGCGCTGAACCAGGGCCGCCCCCGAACCCTCGCCGTCCATCGGGTCAAAGAAGATGACCCCGTACAAACCGGACAGGCGGGGCTCAGCCGGATGCTCCACCACCGCGGTGCCGCCGATCGTGGCCTTGATAGAACGCCCAACCCTGATCAGCTCGTCCAGGTCACCGGCCGTGGCGGTAAGACCGAACCGGGAGGCCGGGACCACCGCATAGAAGGCACCCCCGTACGCGATATCGACTGCCGCCTCAACCCCATCTACCACCACCGGGTGATCCAGCGCCGACACCCACGAGGCAACGTTGGTGAAGCGAACCTCGCCGACCAGCCCGTCGACCACGTCGGCCTCCACCGCCAAGCGACCCGACGGCACGTCGATGGCCAGGCGGGTAACCGGCTCCACCCTGGGGACCCGGCCCGTCTCAAGCGCCCAAGTCGCCCCGGCAATGGTGCCGTGACCGCAGGCCGTGGAGAAGCCGTCCTTGTGAAAGAAGACCATCCCAAAGTCCCCGTTAGCGTCGTCGGCCGGGGTCACGAAACAGCCGTACATATCGGCGTGGCCCCTGGGCTCGTTCACCAGGAATCGCCGGATCGCATCATGGTGATCCTGGGCGTAGGAGCGGCGGTCCAGAACCGTCTTGCCCTCCAACGGGGGGACCCCTCCGACCACGATCCGGTAGGGCTCACCGGCGGTGTGGTAGTCGGTGGTCTGAACCTCGGTTGGCTGGATCTGTTGCCCGCTCATGGGCGAAGGCTAGCAGGGGCAGGAGCCCTAGTGGCCGGTCGTCGACCAGTGCCAGGCCTCACTCGGCAGGTTGAAGAAACCGAACTCCTCGGCGTTCTCGCTCAGCCACACAAAGGCGGTGCTGCTGTGGGTGAGGGTCGACCCGTCCTGGGTGAAATCGATGGCCAGGCCGATCTCGTGCTGGGAGTGACCGGGGGTTGCCGTCGGGGGGGAACACTGGGAGGACGGCATATCGAATATGGCGTACTCACTGGTGCCTCAGTGTGCCTTACGCAAGTCGAGCTGGCTGCCGTGACTGCGATAGACCCAACCCTTGAGCTCGATACCGTCGCTTAGCGCCGCCTCCAGCATGAGTTCAAGCGGCTCGACGATCTCGGCGGCCACGGTGATGTCACCCACCACCCAGAGCTCGAGACCCTCGTCGCTGCTGGCCGCGAGGCTCGCCTTGATCCGGGCCTTGATTGCCGCCTCCCGGGCTAGCACGGCCGCCTCAAAGTCCCTCAGGATCTCGATAGCTACGGCCTGATCCTGCTCCCGCACCCTCATCTCGCTACGGAAGTGCTCGCGCAGGTTCTCCTTCTCGGCCTCTACCGAGATCATGCGGTCCAGGTTCTGGGTGGCCTCGGTTACGCGCCCCATCAGCTCATCACCCAGGGAGTCCAGGGAGTGGGCCCGTCGGTTCAGGCTGGGCTCAGAGGACAGGCGATCCGTCTCGATCTCGGCCCCCGTCTGAAACGAGTCGACGGCGAAGATCCTTAGGTTGTCTCTCAGGGCTTCGAGATCCGAGGCCGACTGCCTCCTGAGGTTCTTGGCGTCCAGGTGTTCTCGTGTTGCCTCGTTCAGGCTCTCGGCCGCCCGATCCAGGGCCAGTTGTCGCAGCGCCAGGTTACGAACAACCAGTCCTCGGCGCCCGACCAGATCGAAGTCAGACATGACGGTTGGATCAAAGTCCGCCGCGCCGCGAGCGGCCTCCTCGGCGGCGTCAAGGTCGGCCTCCGATTCGTACTCGATAGGGCACAGGTCGATCTCTGGCCCCCGTCCCGGTTCGGCGGAAGCGATAGGCGCCCAACCAACCAGAATTAGGACGGCCAATGCCGCCGTCGCCATCAAACGGATTCTCATACTGGGTTTCCATCGGCCAAAGGCCCCAGAAGTATAAGGATTAGTTGGCTGGGGTTCGGTTGACCTCAATGAGATTCGCTTCAACGATCAGCTTGGCGGCCAGCGCCTGAACCCGTGCCGGAGTGACCCCTGCCGCGTCCCTCGCATAGTCACGACGCACGTATGCGCTGGTCTGGCGCTCTTCGGACCACTCGGCCAACGTGAACAGGATGTTCGCGTTCGAGACCAGGTCCGCATCGCTGGTAACGATTGATCGGGCCTCCTCGAAGTCGGTGGACGAGGGCCCGTTGGCGGCAAGGCTAGCTAGCTCCTCGTCGACCACCCTCCGGATCTCGTCTAGGCGGGCCGGGTCACCGTTGACCGAAACGGTGAGAACCGTCTCCCCCCCACCGAAGAAGCCCGAGTTAATCGAAGCGCTACCTCCCCCGTAGGAGGCACCGAGCTCCTCACGGACCCGGTCGAACAGCTTCCCGTTTATGATCGAGGTCAGGTAATCACCGGCGACCGTTTCTCTGCGGTCCAGATCGCCAATGGTCCAGTAGTTGAGATCGAAACCAGCCCCCGAATCGTCGGTTCCCGCCGTCACCGATAGGGAGAGCGGGAGAGCCGGGAGAGCCGGTGTGTCGCCGAAGTCCGGGTCGGCGTCACGCAGGGGCAGAGCCGGTACGTAGGCGCTAGCCAGGCCCTCCACCTCGGACACGGCGATGTCCCCCACGATCAGGATGGTCAGGTCATCGAATCCGCCAAAGCGGGCGTTGAACACTTCCAAGAGCCCGTCTGGGGTGGCGGCGTCAAGATCCGCCTGGGTCGGCAGAGCAACGAAGTGGGGGTCGCTGTCGTATCGGGCGGCCAGCGTGGAGTAGTAGGCCGCGGTTTCGGCGTCGGTTTCGGCGTAGCGGATCAGGCCACTGGACGCATCGATGGCCTCGGCTACTCCGACCGGATCGACCCTGGCCTTGCTGGTGTACAGAGAGACCAGCTGGAAGATGTCCTCGAGGTCGGGGGCCTCAGACTGGCCAACAAACACGTCAAAACTACTGTCCGAGAAGAGCCGAAGCGAGGCCGACGAGCCAGCCAGGTAGCGCTCAAGGCTCACCTGGTCGAATTCGGACACTCCGCTGGCCGTTACCGCCGTGAAGGCCGTATCGACGAGGCGGGCCTGGCGATCGTCGAGGCCCCGAGTCCCACCGCGAGAGATCCCCCACACCTGGACCTGGCCGCTGTCAATATCCGAGAACTCATATACGACGGTCATGCCATTCTCGAAGGTCCACCAGAAGGCGGACTCGTCGCCGGGGACCGTTCCGCTATCGACAGGGGCCAGCTCGTCCGGCCGTTCCATCAGCTGATCGATCTCGGCGACCTCGGCCCGATCCAGGGCTGCTCCGGTCTCTGCCCCGGCCAGAGCATCCTCCAGCGTTGCCTGTGAGGGGAGCTCATCGGCGGAGGGGCCAAAGGCGACCAACAGGGGCACCGACTCGGACATTTCCCAACGAAACAGGTTGTCGAGCTCATCGAGCGTGAGACTGTCCAAGACCTCGATCCCGATGTCATAGGCTGACCGGGTGGACTGGTTCGGGACTCCGGCCAGGAAGTCATTGGCCAGGGTGCTGGCCCAGTCACGATCCTGCCGGGAAGCACCTCCGGCCAAGAACTGGTCGAATCCGGCCCTCGTCTGTTCGATCGCCGCGTCCATCTGCTCGGAGGTAAACCCGGTGACCTGAGCCGAGTACACCCCGCGCAGCAACTCCGAAGGGGCACCATCCAGGTTGGCCGATGTCACGTTCAGGCCAAGGAAACGGCGTCCCCGGTTGATGGAGAACGGCCCGGCGAAGGGACGGATCAGATCCAGAGTGCCCGCCGAGGCCGCCTCGTCGAGGTAGCCCTGGAGCATGAGACCGACAACCTCGTCGGCCATCGAGAGCCGGACTCCGCCCACCGTTGACTCGTCCCAAACCGGGAGCTGATAGTCCAGCGAAATCGCGGGCTCGGGCCCATCGGGATGGGCTAGCACCTCGGCCACCGCGTCAGGGATCTTCCCCGAGTCCAGCACTACCCGCTCCGGGGAGCTGCCCCGGTTGGTGAGGGAGGCCATCTCTTCTACCAGCTGATCCTCGACCGCCTCGGCCCGGAAATCACCAACCACCACGACGGCCATGTTGTCCGGCCGATACCAATCGTCGTAGAACTGCCGGAGCTCGGCGGCCTCGGTGGCCAGGATATTTGCCTCGGTCCCGATCGGATCGGTGTTCTCGTAGTCGCTGTTGGTGAGATAGATCTCGGTGAATCGGGCGTTGATGATTCCGTCGGCCGACTCGCTGCGGAGCCGCCTCTCCTCGCGGACCACTCCCCTCTCCTTCTCGACCTCGGTGGGGTCCAGCAGGGCCTCGGCCCCCCACTGCTCTAGGATCCGGAGGCCCGTGGCAATGGAGTCGGGGCTGGCGGACGGAAGGGAGAGCTCATAGACCGTCTCGTCGAAGCTGGTGTAGGCGTTGATGTCGGGCCCGATCTCCATGCCAAGGCCCCTCAACAGCTCATTGAGTTCGTTGCCCGGGTAATCCGTCGTCCCGTTGAAGAGCATGTGCTCCAGGAAGTGGGCGTTACCCGAATCGGCCACCTCCTGCTGGGCCGACCCGGCGTTTACCACCAGGCGCATCTCGGCCCTCTGGCCCGGTGAATCGTTCTCAAGGATGAAGTATTCGAGCCCGTTGTCGAGGGTCCCGGTAAGCACGTCGAGGCCCCCCTCGACGGGAGTCGGATCGGGTTCCGGCGCCGTGAACTCAGGGATGGCTCCTCCCGAGTCTGGCCCTCCCCCTTCCGGATCAGAGGTGAGCTCGGTCTTGCCCCCTCCAGACTCGGTCACCTCGGTCGGCTCGCCCGCCTCGGTATCGTCAGCGAACAGGGTGCACGACGAGGCCAGTAGGGCGAGGGCCAATATGGGAGCGAGCTTGGTTATCTTCACGGAGCCATTCTCCTCAATCCTGGGAGTCAAGTGGTGGTGGCAACAAGAATTCCTGCCGCCGGTGCCCTAGTCGGCGGCCATCGGCCGTTCCTTACCGTCCTGGGACGATCATCGGTTTGACCCATCGACCGATCTCGCCAATGATGACGCCATGGACGACCGCTCCACCACCGACCGGCTGCTGGCGGCGATCCGAACGACTGCCGGGCAACCCTCCCTCGAGTGGGAGGCCGAACCGAAGCCTCTGACCGGCGGTTTCTGGGCCGAGATGTGGCGAGTCCGCCTGGACGACAACTCCGAAGAGGGGCTTTGTGGCGATCTGGTCGCCCGGATCATGCCCGACCCCGCCACGGCCGAACGGGAGACCCGCTTGCAGGACCACCTGTCCCGCCTCGGGTTTGCTACCCCCAGGGTCCGGTTGTCTTCTCCTCCCGGACCGGACCTGACGCGGGCCTGGATCCTCATGGATTTCTGTCCCGGCGAACCCCTGCTGAACGGGCTGACGCTGGGCCAGGGTCTGATCCAGATGGCTAGGGACCTGCCGGATCGGATGGCGCGCCTGGCAGCTGATCTCCACCGCGTCGACGCGGCGGACCTACCGGCTCGCTTTTAGGTTGGCCCGTTCCTAGACCGCTTGCGCGAACAAGCCGTTGAGGCCGGGCGACCCGATCTAGCCGCCGCTGGCCGCTGGTTGGGCGACCACCGTCCGACCGGAGCAGGCCGAAGCATCACCCACGGTGATCTCCACCCGTTCAACGTGCTGGTTGGCCCAGACGGCGACACTCTGGTCGACTGGTCGACCGCCCGGGTAGCCGATCCCGCCTACGACGTCGCCTTCACCCGACTCGTGATCAAGCACCCTCCCCTTGGCGCCCCTGCCGTCACGAAGCCGCTGGTTTGGGCCGCCGGGCTCTACCTGTCACGCAGGTTCGCCCGGACCTACGATCTCCTGGCTGACGCCCCAATCGATCCTCACCAGCTGGAGTGGTTCACCGGGATCCATGCCCTCCGGATCCTGGTGGAGGTGGCGGGCTGGCGGGCGGCCGGAACTATGGGCGGGCGGGTCAGTCATCCCTTCACCGAGCTGGAGGGCCCATGGCCGGCCGGCTGGCGGCCATAGCCGGCATACCGATCGGGTAGCCACCAGCGGGGCTCGATCTATCCGGGCGGCGGCAGGTAGGCTAGGAGGGCGTCGGCGTCGGGGCTAGTCTTGATGGAAGCGATCGGGCCACGATAGAGGGCTACACCGTTGCGTACGAGGCCGCGGGAGAGACCTATGAGGAGTCCTTCTCGTCTACCTTCGCTATCTGTGAAATACGAGACGAGGAAGGCAGGGGGCAGACTTCCGCCCACGGAATGGTTTGCCCGAGATGGTGACCAATTCCTAGGGGTTTGCGAGCATCCGGACGGCGTAGCGTTCACAGAAGAAGAGCATCTTCTGGCGGACAATCTGTCCTGCCAGATCAACTAGGCCCACTCTCTCTGTCATAGGCTAAGCGACGGGTTACTGGCCCACTCCGAACTTCTAGAGGGGTCGAGGATCAGGGATTGTTCGGACGCTTCTTGTCCTTCTTGACTCTCTCTCTCTCTCCAGCTAGCGTGGCAACTAAGCGCTGGCGGCAAGGCTCAGCGGCAACGAAACCGGAGAAGCAGATATGGTAGGACGCGGATCTGTACGGGCAATACTCACGACAGCCGTCTTGGTGGCTGCGGCTTTGGCCGGGCCAGCGGCGGCGGAACCAGACATGAAGCTCCCATCCCCCGACGAAACTGGGTGCACGATCACAGGCACTGACGCTCCCGAATGGATCTTAGGTACCGATGGAGACGACATAATCTGTGCCGAAGGCGGAGACATAGTTGTCACATGGGGCGGGACCGACCGAATTCTGACATCTCCAGGTGTCGATGTCATAGAGGGCAAAGACTCAGATTCGACGCTCGTTGTCGACCCATACGATCCCGATGATGTGCTCTTGGGTGAAGCAAAGTTCGTAGATACTGAAGGAAGGGCGTTGAATTCTCAGCCCGGGTCTGCCGCAGAGTACGCATACGACAATGATCTGCTTAGGAAACTGACAGCAGATAGCCGAGGATTGAGCGCCATAAAGCGGGCTCCAAGGGAGACCGCAGAACCGTTTCCGGCAGCAACCTTGTCAAAAGAGGACAACGAAGCGGCGAGAACGGCCCTCAAGCTAACCCCACAGGCAGCAATCAGCGATGAGTTGCTGCACCGAGAAGCTGCCGCTAATGAGTCAGTTCTTCTATACGGGGCGGAGCTTTCCGATTCGGAGGTCGTTCTTATGCGGAAGCGAGACGCCGCGTCTGCACACCTGAGTGGCCTCTATGATCAGCTGGTCGAACAGGGTTTGTGGGAAGCTGTTTTCGTTTCTGTCGAAGGCGTTGCAACGATGAATGTGGAGTCGAGCGAACAGGCCAAAGTGGCGCGCTCACTGGGTTTGGATCCTCGGTTTGTCAGGACACCGAGATCTGACTTGGCTAAGGCCGCCACCGAAACAATTGCCGACATTCAACGTGGGATTCCTGGTGTGGCCTACGACGTTCATTACTTGCCTGATGCTCATGCCTATCAAGTTGTTGTTTACGCCACCGAGGGTGAAAAGCAGCAGACCACCCTCGGCGAGATCGTAAAGAGAAGCTCGCTGACTCTTGTACAGATTGATGAACCATTCATTCAAGCGTCTGGGACGGCGAACAACTGCAAAGACCAAAACTGCTACAACTATATGCCCGGTATGAGAGGTAGCCACTGTACGTTGGGTTGGGTCCTTAGGCGGGGTTCCACCCGATACCTGCTCACGTCTGGCCATTGCTACCCCAAACCTCAACCGATGCATTCTCAGGCTCCTACCTCGGGAACTGGCAACAGGAGACTCGCCACGAACTCGGTTACACATTACAATGAAATCAGCCAAGGGTATGACTATCAGATTCTCAGTATTCCAGATTCGAACCAGTTTGGCGAAGCCGACCTGGACACCTACAATGGCATTTTCCTGGGTACGAACGCTCGACACTCCCTTGAGGTCAGGAGTGTGGCCAATGCTGTTGCTGGGTCCACGGTTTGCCACACTGGCTATAACTCTCGGACAAAATGGGGTGATATTCCCCAGTGTGGCTCTGTAGGCTCAACTTCTGCGCCTGGTACTACACCGGGAGTGACCGATTCGATATGGGTCCCAACGATGAAGGGGTGTAGAGGCGACTCAGGTGGACCAGTTTGGATGCATGCCCCATCGGGCACTTACGCTGTCGGCATTTTCTCTGGCAGTTCAGGTACGGTCCTCTCGACATCACCTCTGTGCCATCAGAGAAGTCACTTCGTGTCATTGAGCCGCCAGCTTGCCCATGCCCCCGGGTCGTACTCCTTCGATACTTCTTCAAAACCGTCTGGCCGGGCAGCGCTACGGTACTACTCTTTGTTGCTTGGTCGTGAGCCGGACCTTGCGGGTCGAAACTATTGGAATGCTCTTTCGTGCAATCAGGGTCATATGGAGGATATGGCCTTCAGCTTCACGGTCACGGGTAGTGAGTTTAGAAGTCGGTTCCCCCTAAATACATGGTCGTCGACAGATGCTCGTGTCGAGGCGTTGTACAATGGGCTATATGACAGTAATGGCGGATCCTATTGGACTAATGTAATCTGGAACTCGGGTAACAGCGCTAGTGCGCGCTCTGCTACGGCTGACTGGGTGGCATGGGTGCTCATAACAAATGGTGGGTCTTCGGTCCCCAATCAGTTCGACAACCGGATGTGGCAGGTTGGCTCGGAGGGCGCGCCTCCCATGTGCCAAACGAACTGGAATTGACGGTTAGGAGCTATCCCATAATGGGTTTCAGAACTAAGAACTTGAGCGTGAGTCTGGTGTGCATATCGTTTGTGGTGGCCGCCTGTAGGTCGGAGGCCCGCCCCGTAGAGGATGCCGGAAACGCCGTGGAAGTATCCTTGACCGTGCCTCAAGGGGCGGCAGGAGTGAACGGAGCGGTACTCTACGGCTGGGAGTCGCCGCCCAACACTATGGCGGCGGCATTCTACTCGTTCCGCTACGTGATGGAAGGCGATTGCATCTACCTGGAAGAGGAGTGGGAAGAGCCCCCAGGGCATATCTACAAGAGCATCGCCATGTTCCTTCCGGGGGCGGTCCTATCGCAAGATCGCACATCGGTTAGCCAGCCCGGGGCGGACACTGTGATCCTGGATCAATGGTACTCAGAAGGCGGCGGGGGTCACTCAACACCGAACTCAGGCCCGTGGTCACCCGAAGCTCAGGCGTACTATGACTCTTGTACTACGTCAGAGACCGATGGCAGCCTTGCTTACTTGAACGGCTGGAGCGAGTAGCCGGGGAGCCGATCCTCACCGTCAGGGCCCGGTCAGGTAGGCCTGGATAGCCGGGGCCACGCTCTTGATCAGAGCCTCGGGGGCGATCTCGGATAGGGGAGCCACCCTCAGGATCGACCGCCCCATTATCACCCCGACCATGTGAGAGGCGGCCAGGGCCACCCGGAGCTCGGCGTCGGGGCCCCCGATCCGCTCCGCCACGGCGGGGAGCATCGACAGTTCCAGAAACTCGCGCAGCATGGCTGCCGCCTCGGGGTTGGTGGCGGCCGAGCGTAGCAGCGACAGGCCCGGGGAGTCAGCGGCCCCCATAAGGGAAAGATAGAAGCGGGCTACCCTCTCCCCCAGACGATCCGGATCGCCGCCAAAGACTTCGTCGATGATCAGCTCCGGGTCGTACGGGAGCTCGTGGGCGGCGACGAAGAGTTGCTCCTTGGTCCCGAAGTGGTGATGGACCAGGGCGGGGTCGACCCCGGCGGCCGATCCGATGGAACGGATCGTCGCCCTCTCGTAGCCCCGAGCCGCAAAAGCCTCCCTGGCAGCCCGCAGGATCGACCGGCGGGTCACCTCGGGATCGCCGGGTCGGCGCCCCTTCCGCGCCTGCCCCTCCTCGGGCTGAATCCGGGCGGCCCCGGTCATTGGTTCACCATAACCATGATCTCGTCGAGGCTAGCGGGCACGGTAGCAATACTCCCCTCAATCCCCGCCCGGTCCAGCTCCTCGCCCACCGTCGCGGCGCCAACCCCGACCACCCGCAGGGTGCGGCCGGCCAGCATCACGAATCCCCCGAGGCCATCGAGACAGTCCAGGGCCCTAACCCAGTCGCCGGAGCGGACCTCGACCACGGTCGAGGTGCCGATGATCTCCGCGACCGAGCCTTCGGCTACCACCGATCCGCCCGACATCAGGACCACCCGGTCGGCTCGCCTGGCCTCCTCCATATAGTGGGTGGAGACTACGACGCCGGCGCCTCGGTCGGCCTGATCAGCAATCTGATCCCAGAGTCGGGCCCTGGCCAGCGGGGAGACCCCCGACGTTGGCTCGTCGAGGATCAGCAGGTCGGGGCGGTGCTGGGTGGCGACCCGAAACGATAAGCGACGCCTCTCCCCCAGGGGCATCGACCGCACCAGTTCCGATCCGTGGCCACCCGGGTTACCCGCGACCGTGGCCGGTAGAACTCCGTAGCAGCTAGCTCGGAATTCGAGGTTCTCTCGGGCCGTCAGATCGCGGTAGAGCCCGAGCCCCTGGGGGACGTAGCCCACCCGGCGCTGACCCTCGGGCGACGGCTCCTCCCCGAACAGCCTCACCCGACCGCCGGACGGGACGAGTAGGCCCAGCATGAGCCGGATCAGGGTGGTCTTGCCGGACCCGTTTGGCCCCACCAGGGCGACGACCTCCCCCTCGTCCACCTCCACCGAAACGGCGTTCACCGCCCGGTTGGTCCCGAACGAGCGGGAGACCTCCTCGGTCACAATCGGAATCATCGGGGTTCCCCAGCCAGACCGCCAGCCGCTAGCTCGGCGGCAACCACCGCCTCCTCCAGGGTGGCACCCGAAGCCGGTCCTGAGCGGAGCAGGTCCGCCGGCGATCCCGAGACCAGGAGCCTGCCCTCGTGCAGGAGGACTACCCGGTGGGCCCGCTCGGCCTCGTCCAGGTAGGTGGTCGCGAACACCACCGCACTCCCATCCGCCGCGGCCCCGGCCATCAGGCGCCACATCTCGACCCGACTGACGGGATCCACCCCGGTCGTCACCTCATCGAGGAGCAGGAGCTCGGGCCGGGGCAACGCCGCCATCACGGTCGCCAGCTTCCTCCTCTGCCCGCCGGAAAGCTCCCGGGCCAAGCGATCCTCGGCCCCGGCCAGACCGATGCGCCCCACCATCTCGTCGGCATCTGCCTTCCAGGAACCGAGTGAGAAGGCACCGGCCACAAAGGCCAGGTTCTCAGCGACGGATAGATCGCCGAAGACCCCGCCCGACCCGGGAACGTAGCCGATTCTCCCCCTCGGCGGGCGCCGCACCGTGCCCGCTGCTGGCTCGATTAGTCCGGCCAGTACCCTCAGGAGGGTGGACTTGCCAGCCCCGTCGCCCCCGATCACTGCCGTTATCTCGCCTCCCCTTGCCCCCATAGTGACGGCGTTCAGGGCCATGGTCTCGCCCAGATCCACTCTCAGATCACTGGTCCCAGCGATCACGCTGACGCCCCCGCCGGAACCAGATCACGGCGAAACCTGAGCACCGCAAGGCCGAAAATCACCACGGCCATGCCCACGAGGATCCCGAAGGGTCCGGCCAGCGAGGCCAGCGAGGCGTCCTTGAGGAAGATCCCCCTCATGCCGGTTACAAAGTAGGTGAGCGGAAGAAGGTACCCGATCCAGCGAACCCCGGCCGCCATGGAGGCGAGGGGGAAGATCATCCCCGACAGCATCACCTGGGGCAGCAGCACCATGATGGCCATCTGGATCGCCTCCCCCTGGCTCTGCGAAACCGTTGAGATCAGGATGCCCAACCCGAGCACGACGAACAGGTAGACCAACCCAAACGCGGCCAGCGCCGGGATGGAGCCCCGAAGTGGGACGTCGAAGATCCAGATCCCGGCCAGGGTGATGGCCACCATGTCCGCCGCCGCCACGGCGAAGTAGGGGGCGATCTTGCCGAGTATCACGTCAACCGACCGCAGAGGCATAACGGCCAGCTGCTCCATGGTCCCTTCCTCCCGCTCCCGCACCACACCCAGGCTGGTCCCGACGGTGCCGACGAAGAGCATGATGTAGCCGATAAGCGATGGCACCATCACGGCCGAGGTGTCCAGGTTCGGATTGAACAGGATCTCTACCTCGGTGCCCGGCGGGACGGCATCAGCCCGTCGCAACACCGACTGGGCGAGAAAAAGTTCGGTTCCGTCGACCAGGACCTTGGGTTCGGGACCGGTAACGATCGCCACCGCCGCCTCGGAATCGGCCAGCATCTGGCGGGCCTCGGCCTCCCCGGCCCCGGGGTCAACCTCGACCGTCCTGAAGACCTCGTCGAGGGACCCCGCCAGCCGTTCCGATCCGGGACCAAGCACTGCGGTCGGGACATCGACCACATCGAAGCGAGCGGCATACCCGAAGACGATGAGCATCATGATTGGCAGCCCGACCATCATGGCCACACTGCGCCGGTTCCGCCCCATCTGGCGAAACTCCTTGATCACCATGGCCCCGAGCGGAGAGCCCATATCCCGCCTATTCCGTGAATTCATCATACGGTGAATTATGCGCCGACTGGTCCCGCCCGTCAAGACCCCGAAGGCCCGAACCGGTCGTCCAGCGGCGACCCTTTGGCGGGGGGTGGGGCGCCCCTACTACGATCGGGTGTGACGCCAAACCGGGCGTCCGAACCGGAGGACCACCCCATGCCCGACAAAGTGGAGACCGATGTCGTGGGCCGCCTCAGCAAACTCCTCGCCCCCGACCAGCTCCTGATCGGAAACGAGATCAGCGAGGACTACACCCACGATGAGTGCCTCACCGTCGAAGGAGCCCGCCCCCTCGCCGTCGTTCGTCCCCGCACCACCGCCGAGGTGGCCGCCATCACCTCCCTGGCCAACGAGTTGCGGCTACCCCTCGTGGTACGGGGCAACGGGACCGGCCTCTCGGGCGGGGCCATCCCCCACCCCGACGGCATCCTGCTCAGCTTCGAGCTGATGTCCGAGATCATCGAGATCGACGAGGCCAACCATGTCGTCGTCGTCCAGCCCGGAGTCAGCCTGGCCCAGCTCGACGAGGCCCTCTCCCCCCGTGGGCTGGTCTACCCGATCATGCCCGGCGAGGCATCGGCGTCGCTCGGGGGCAATGTTGCAACCAACGCCGGGGGGATGCGCGCCGTCAAGTACGGGGTGACCCGCCACCAGGTGCTCGGCCTTGAGCTGGTGCTGGCTAGCGGCGAGGTGATCCGCGACGGAGGTAAGTTCGTCAAGTCGACGACCGGCTACGACCTGTGCCAGCTGGTGACCGGTTCGGAGGGTACCCTCGCCGTCATCACCGAGATCACCCTGAAGGTGGTGCCCCGCCTCGATCACGACGCCACCATCCTGGCGCCCTTCTCGTCCATGGCCGAGATCACCGGCTCCATCCCGTCCATCCTGGGCGATGGTCTCGAACCGCTCATGCTCGAATACCTCGACGCCATGGCCCTATCCGTCACCAGCGACGCCGCCGGCCTCGAGCTCGGGATACCCGACGACGTGGCGTCAGCCGCCGTCGCCTACCTCCTCATGAAGCTG
The DNA here is from genome assembly GCA_034780735.1 of Hyalogyrina grasslei. Lineage (NCBI taxonomy): Eukaryota > Metazoa > Mollusca > Gastropoda > Hyalogyrinidae > Hyalogyrina > Hyalogyrina grasslei. The sequence goes on from JAUZSW010421063.1 coordinate 16,039, forward strand.
GAATCCGCCGACCCCGATCGCCTCGCCGCCGACGTCGAGCGGGCCAGCATCCTCCTTTCCGAGCTGGGGGCCCTCGACGTCTACGTGCCTCCCCCGTCCGCCGGGGCCGCCCTGCTCGCCGCCCGCGAGCGTGCCTTCTGGGTGGTCAAGGAGATGGGGGTCAACGATATCGTCGACGTCGTGGTGCCCCGTTCCAAGATCCCCGAGTACATGGAGACCGTGGCCGCCCTCGCCGCCGACAACGAGGCCTGGGTGGCCGGGGCGGGTCACGCCGGGGACGGCAACGTGCACATGTCGGTGTTCCAGAGCGACCCGGACCGCCTCCACTCGCTGATGTCGGACATCCTCTCGACCGGCGTCGGCCTTGGCGGGGCCATCTCGGCCGAGCACGGCATCGGGCTGGCCAAGCTGGACTACATGATGGAAATCGAAGACCCGATCAAGCTCGCCCTCATGCGCTCCATCAAGGCGGCCTTCGATCCCAACGGCATCCTCAACCCCGGGAAGGTGTTCACGGAATGACCCAGCACGAAATGACCCAGCAGCGTATGAACGGCGCCCAGTCCCTTATTCGTACCCTCGTCGACTCCGACGTTGACGTCTGCCTGATGAACCCCGGCACGTCTGAGATGCACTTCGTGGCCGCCCTCGACGACGTGCCCGCCATGAGGGGCGTGCTGACCCTGTTCGAGGGGGTCGCCACCGGCGCCGCCGACGGCTACGCCCGCATGGCCGATCAACCGGCCTCGGTCCTGCTCCACCTGGGCCCCGGGCTAGCCAACGGGATGGCCAACCTGCATAACGCCCGCCGGGCCCGCTCCCCGCTGGTAAACATCGTGGGCGACCACGCCACCGACCACCTCGCCCTCGACGCTCCCCTAACCTCGGACATCGACGCCATGGCCCGCACCTTCTCGGGCTGGGTCCGGACCTCATCCGACTCGGCTCGGGTGGCCTCCGATGTCGCCGAGGCCGCGGCCGCGGCCCGCTCGGCCCCGGGCCAGGTCGCCACCCTCATCCTGCCCGCCGACGTTAGCTGGGGACCCGCCGACGGCCCGGCCAATCCGGTAGTCCCGTCCGGCCCTGTACCGGCTGACGAATCCATGATCGCCGAGTTAGCCGCCATAGTCGGCACCGCCGAGGCGGGCTCGGTGGCCCTGCTCATGGGCGGGGCGGCGTGCCGGCTGGCCGAGCTGTCTGCCGCCGGGCGCCTCGCCGCGGCCACCGGCGCCAAGCTGCTAGCCGAGACCTTCCCCACCCGCATCGAACGCGGTGCCGGACGCCCCCCGGTGGAGCGCCTAGCCTACCTGTCCGACTTCGTGGCCCTCCAACTCGACGGAGTACGCCACCTCGTCCTGGTGGGGTCCACCGAGCCGGTCTCGTTCTTCGCATACCCCGGGGCCGACGGTCACCAGACCCCCGAGGGATGCCAGATCCACGTCCTGACCGGCCCGGACGGGGATCACGCCGCAGCGCTCAGCGCCCTGGCCGATGCCGTCGGGGCCCCTGCCACCGGCCACCCCGTTTCCGACCTGGCCCTCCCCGACCTGCCTACCGGCGAGCTGACCGCCAACACGGTGTGCACCGCCATCGGCGCGCTGATGCCCGAGGGGGCCATCGTGTCCGACGAGGGCAACACCGCCGGTATCTACCTGGCCGGATACACGGCCGGGGCCCCGCCCCACGACTGGCTCTGCCTCACCGGCGGGGCCATCGGCCAGGGTATGCCGGTGGCGACCGGGGCGGCCGTTGCGTGCCCCGATCGTCCCGTCCTAAACATCGAGGCCGACGGCTCGGCCATGTACACAATCTCGTCGTTGTGGACCCAGGCCCGCGAGGGGCTCAACGTCACCACGGTGATCCTCAACAACGGGTCGTACAACGTCCTGAATATGGAGCTGGACCGGGTCGGGGCCGAACCACCGGGCACACTGGCCAAGGCCATGCTCGACATCTCGGGGCACAGGCTCGACTTCGTGGCCGTGTCGAAGGGGATGGGGGTACCAGCCACCCGGGCCACGACGACGGAGGAATTCGTCTCCCAGCTGCGGGCAGCGCTGGCGAGCGAGGGACCATCGCTGATAGAGGCGATGATCCCACCCGGCTTCTAACGGGGTCAGACCCCTGTCCCGCTTTGCGTCCCGCTGACGTCCCGTTAACCGCGCAAAGGGTCAGACCCAATGCGCGGTTAACCCGGCTACGCCCCGGGGAGGCCCTGGTGCTGGTCCATCATGTCGGCCATGATCATACGGATGAAGTCGTCGGCCTCGGAGGTCAGGCCGCCGACCACTCCCCCGTATATCGCCCCGGACTGGGAGGGCGCCTCGGGAACAGATGCCGCGAACTCGACCGCCTCGGCCAGGTCGGTGGTGAAGCGCTCCATCACCCCCGGATGGGTTTGAGGCCTCGTCACGGCCATATGGATGGCGTCGGGGTACTGCTGACCGTTAAACCGCCACCCCTTGGAGCGCATGGAGTCGTTGACGTGATAGATGTCGAACTCGTCGCTGGTGAAGCTGAAGCAGAAGCTCGGGTCGCCGACGATGCGCAACCCGTCGTGGGAGCGCACCACGTCCTGCAGGGCGTAGTATGTCTCGAAGATCGCCTTGGCGTAGCCCAGGTAGCCCTCCCTCCCGAGGCTCACCATCGAGGCCCAGGTGGCGGCGAGTAGTCCCCCGGAACGGGACCCCTCGATGCCCGGCGAGCAGTACTTTCCCCCGGTCCAGTCGGTCACGTAGAAGTACTGGCCGTTGCGCAGCTCCCGATCGGCAAAGGCCAGCACTGAGGTGCCCTTGAACCCGTAGCCGTACTTGTGGGTGTCGGCCGAGATGGTGGTCACCCCCGGCACCCGGAAGTCCCACCGGGGCAGGTCGTAGCCCAGCTCCTCGCCCCACGGCAGGATGAAGCCCCCGAGGCAGCCGTCGGTGTGGAGCCAGATGCCCCGCTCCAGGGCCAGGGCTCCCAGCTCGGTGATCGGATCAATGGTGCCGTAGCCGTAGTTGGTGGCCGAGCCGACCAGGGCCACCGTGTTGTGGTCGATAAGGGCCTCCACCGAGGCAAGATCAACCTGAGTGGTTTCGGGATCTATGGCGGACCGACGGATCTCGACACCAAGCAGGTGCCCGGCCTTGTCGAAGGCGGGATGGGCCGTCTCGGGCTTGACGATGTTGGGGCGATCAATGCCGCGTCGGCGCCCCTCCTCCCGGTAGGCCAGAACGGCGTGAAGGATGCTGCACGAGCCGCCGGAGGTGACCATGCCGACCCCACCGTCCGGCCCGTTGAGCATGTCGAGGGTCATGGCGATGATCTCCCCCTCGAACCGGGTCGAGCTCGGACACATATAGCGCTGGAGGGCATTGACGTGGGCGAACCGCTCGTAGGCCTCTCCCAGGAAC
>JAUZSW010422174.1:0-19405 GCA_034780735.1 Hyalogyrina grasslei
GCATGCCGTACCCTCCGGGGGGGGAGAGAGGGCAATCGACCCCCATGATAATCTCAACTTTTTTTGGAGGCATATTATGTTCGGTTGGTTTTTAAAACAAGTTTTTTAGATAACCTATTTGATAATATTGAAAGTGTAGGTATGATTACATTTACAGGTGGAGAACCACTATTGAATGTAGATCGTATTATTGATATTCTTGAATATGCTAGAATAAATGATATTGATATCGAAGATTTTTACATCGTTAGTAATGGGACGGTTTATTCAAAAAAATTAATGTTATATTTAGATGGTTATCCTTTTGAATTTGAAAGATCTTTATTTGAAATTTCACAAGACCAATATCATGATAGTTATTTATCCCAAAATAATATTAATAAATATGAAGATTTAAAAGAATATTATGGCTTGAATTTTATTTGTTTAAATAGTAGAGGTGAAATTGCTTATGATGGTTTAATTGACCAAGGCAATGCAAAAGAAAATCGCTTAGGGCAGAGAAAAACAAGTTATCAAGATGGTTTTCATAAAGAAAATAGTAATTACTATTGTGATGACATGGTTTATGTTTCAGCCAACGGCAATGTTATTAATGCTTGTGATTTAAGTTATGATAATATTGATCAATTATCATTTGGCAGTATAGCTAAAAATACTTTAAATAATATTATTGATTTATTTACTAAAGAAGAGCCACAAACAATAACTGTTTAAAATTTGATATTTAATTTTCTTATGCTATATTATATAGTATAGATAATTATAAACAGTGAGGTAAATAAAATGTATCGAAATGAAATAGTAGGATTTGTTAGAAGTGTTCAGAACGGTAGGTTTGTAGGTATTGATTTTATCAAGGCAGACGGTTCGTTTAGAAGAGCTCAAGCGTCATTCGGTGTAATGCACCCTAGTAACGTTACAGCCCCAGGACAAGGTATTAGAAACGGTGTTAGTTTTCATACAGCTTGCCAACGTGGTCAATTAAAATTCTTTGAAGCAAATAAAAGAAACCCTGATGGTTCAAGAGGAGCTTATAGAAGTGCGAGAGTTGAACGTATTTTATCAGTAACTGCCAATGGACATAGACATGAAATAATTGATAATCAATATTTAGTTAATTAAAATCAATATTTAATTCAATTCTAACTTGATTTAATCATATATGATGATATAGTATAATAACTTAAAAATAAAACTTTGAATTGTGGCGGAAATTGTGCAATATTGTACTTAGGAAGACGCAGATACTTAGAGTATCGGATATTTCTGATCAAAAATATCGTGTAGGTTCGAATCCTATCAATTCAACCAACTTAAAAATAAAAAGGAAAAAGTATTATGGATATTAAAGTGTCATTTGATAATTTGGATTTTGAAAGTATGTCAGCTAGTAATGGTAGAAAAACTATTGTTAATATTTTGCGTGAAGTAGCTGATGCTATTGAAGAAGGCGATAATCCCAATAGAGCTTTTGATTTTAATGGTAATACTATTGCAACAATCGCTTATAAAAATGAATCGTTTTTGAATAGTTTGGATATAATACAATAAAAGGAATTAATAAAATGAGTAAAAGTAAACCAGATATGTATCGTGAAAGTAGTTCGGCTAATTGGGATATGACACCACCTGAAGGATATTATGATGATGATACTTCAAGCTCTAGCTCTTCAAGTTCTAGCTTTTCAAGCTCTTTGAGTTCATCAAAACGTTCTGTAAAATATGTTAACAATAATACAGAAGCTGATGATTTAAAACAAGAAGCAGTTGAAACAATAGGTCAAGTTATATTAGTTATATTCCTTTGGATGTTCTTAGGTTCACAAATTGCCTATGCCATTTTACAACATTTTGTAACAGGAGTAACATTATATTATTTAATTTTGTGCTTTGGTGCTTTAGTGGGGATAACTTTGTTAGCAATGTTTGTTGGCAATGCAATCGCCGCTTATAACAAAGATAAAGATGAATAAAATTAATTAACTTTAAAGCTATAGGATTTAATTCTATAGCTTGTTTTTTTTGTCTTTTTTAACTCAGTCACATCTTTATTTTTTAAAAACATTAATGTTTTGAAAAAAAATATAAATTAAAATTTCCATCAAGGCAAAAAAAATACCTATACTAATATTAGTATAGGTATATAAATAATCATTAATTATTTATTGGATTTAGTTTTACAGCAATCCTCGCCATTGCCACAACACGAACCCTCTTTAGTGCTACATTTGCAGTTATCACACATTTTTTGTTTCCTTGGTTAGTTATTAATTAAATAAACGATAATATTTAATATAACATAATTAAGCACAAAAGCAAATATTTTTAACATTTTTTTAGTATTTCATTTGTAAATTTCATCTATGGCATTATATTATCTATTATACAACAAAAGAGTATAACTAACAAGAATAAAAAATAATTGAAAGTTTTTTTGTATATCGCTTGAAAGTTAGATTTGATGGTGTATATTAAGAGTATAGTAAATAACGGAAACACGTTCTGTTAATAAAATATACACTGTATTATGAAATAAAAAAATAATTAAGTTTTTTCAAATACAGCTTGAAAGTTAGATTTGACAGTGTATATTAAGAATATGGTAAATAATAAAGAATGGTTCTTTTTTATTTGCAATACATTATTAAAAACAACGAGTAAAAAAATAATTGAAAGTTTTTTCAAATATCGCTTGAAAGTTAGATTTGATGGTGTATATTAATAACATAGTAAATAATGGAAACACGTTCTATTATTTACACTCAACTAACAGCATAAGGAGCTATATCATGTTGAAAATCAAAGTAGGAAACGAGTACGAACGCAAAATCGGAAAAAATGTCAGTATCGCAAGAGTAACCGCAATTGGAGATGAAAAAGCAACTCTCGTTATGGTTAAAAGTGGTAAAGAGTTTGAAGTAAAAAATACAACTCTTCAGAGCTGGAAAAGAACTTACCTTGCTGGTAGCGTTCGCCATGACAAACGCCTTAACACTAAAAGTTGCAGTGATGTTATTGTTGCAGTTTTGAAAAAAACCAAACGCCCAATGACTGCTAAAGAGTTGGTTGCTTACATGAAAAAAAGCAAAATGTTTATTTTCAAAACCACGGCTAAAACCCCTTGGAACTCTGTGAGCACACGAGCTAATCAGTATATCGCCAAAATGGGTGATGAAGCTGAAATCAAAAAAGCTGAAGGGCTTCGTGGAAAATTTGTTCACACCGCTTGGGTAGCACCTGTTGAAGAGCCTGTTGCAGAAGCAGTTGAAACCCCTGTTGAAACTCCAACGGCTGAAACCCCTGCTGAAACAACTGTTGAAGCAGCGGCATAAGTTTTAAAGTAAAGTTGAAAAGTAAAGTTATATATTAATATATAACTTTACTTTTTTTAATAAAACAAAAAGGTATATCATGGGAAATATAGAAACATTAATAAGACAAAACAATGAGTATCTCAAAAAACTTTTATGTTTTAAAAACATAGAGATGGTAAAAAACAATGGGTTACATTTAGAATATATTGAAGACCAAACACCTGAGATTTGTATAACAGCAGTTAATCAAAACCCCAATGCTTTCCATTTTATATTGAATCAATCAGAAGATCTATTGTTACAATTATTAAAATATAATGGAAGTTTATTGAAAAAAATTGAAGACCAAACTGAAGAGATGTGTTTAGTTGCAGTTAAACAAGATGGACTGGCTCTTGAATACGTCCAAGTCCAAACGCATGAAATTTGTATGATTGCTGTAAAAAATCATGGATTGGCATTACAATATGTTAAAGAGCAAACACCAGCTATTTGTTATGAAGCGGTTAAACAATATAATGTAGCATTAAAATATGTCCGTCATCAAACAGTCGAAATAGTTTTAGAAGCTATTAAACAAAACGGATGGGCTTTAGAATATGTAAAGAATCAAACAATTGAATTGTTTATTCAAATAGTTAAAGCAGATGCTTATAATATTAAATATATTCACAAGCCATCTAAACAATTAATAAAAAAATTAATTAAAGTAAATCCAAAAGTAATTCAATATTTACCAAAACAAAACAAATTCAAAAGATGGGTTCATAATATCTTTAGTTAATATTTGAATCAAATTCAAATAGGCAATAGAATTTATTTTCTATTGCCTATTTTTTTTCACCCTGTTCCAGGCGCAGCATCAATATATTTTTAAAAACATTAATGTTTTCAATAAAATTTTATATTTTTTAAAAGAAAAGAAATTAAATAAAAGGAATATATTATGAAAGTATTTATGAAAGACAACGTTGAAGACACTTGGTTTGATAATAACAATAACAGTTGGTAGGGTTTATCATAGTAGGACGCACAAAAAGCTAGTGATAAATTAGTTGGTTGTAGAGGTTGCGTTAATTGTGTTGATTGCGTTAATTGTGTTGATTGCGTAAGTTGTACAAACTGTAATAAATGCACTAAATGTTAGAGCTGTGCTGATTGTTAGGGTTGTAAAGAATGCTAGGAATGCTCTGATTGCGATATATGTACCAAGTGTAAAGAATGCAATGATTGTGGAGAATGCTAGAAGTGTTAGCGTTGTTATAACTGTGTTGAGTGTAGTGATTGCACTGCTTGTAGATTTTGTTAGGATCAAGAAAGTTTGGTTGAAGAATCAAATATCAAAAGCGACATAGATGATTATGAAGATGATGATATAGATCATAACGAAGATGATTATTAATTGAAACGATTTCATTTATAAAGTTTTAAAAGCTGAATATAATATATTCAGCTTTTTTTGTCTTTTTTTTACTATGTTAGCTTGAATTGTTATTATATTATGGTATATTTAATACTATAAATTAAGGAATGAATTATGAATGCACAAGAAGAGCTAAGAAATATATTAGAGAAGACAGAAGTTAACCCTAGATATATTAAAAATAAAAAAGAAGATGAAAAACAAAAAAAATATAATGAAGTTTTAAATTATCTTAAAAATAATGGCTTGTTTTTAAAATATGCTTTGAATCAAACAGAAGAGATGTGTATAGAAGCTATTAAACAAGCTCCTTATGCTTTAGAGTATGTCCATAACCAAACAGAAGAAATTTGTTTATTGGCAATAAGATTGAATCCGTTTTGTTTAGAATATGTTTTAAACCAAACAAAACAGATGCAGTTGTTAGCAGTTAAAAAAGAACCTTTAGCTATAAAATATGTTTGTAATCCATCAAGTCGTCTTGCTATTCTTGCAGTTAAAAAAGATGGTATGGCATTAGAATTTATTCATAAACAAAATGAGAATCTTTGTTTGTTAGCTCTTAGACAAAATCCAAAGGCATTAAAATTTATTTCACAACAAACAAAAGAGATGTGTAATATTGCAGTTGAACAAAACACTAGATTATTAGAGTATGTTCGTAACCAAACATATTTTATATGTAAGATGGCTGTTCAGAAAAATGGTAATGCTATAATATATGTTCGTAACAAAACACCTGGACTATGTATGATGGCTGTTAAGCAAAAACCTACATCAATTCAATTTGTAAACCAAACACCTGAACTATGTATGATGGCTGTAAAATTAAACAGTGCTACATTAGAATTTATCCGAGCCCAAACACCTGAAATTTGTTTAGAAGCAGTTAAGCAAGATATTGAAAATAAAAAATTCATTAAAGATAATATTATAGAAGAAATTTTTTCAACAAAATAAAAAAAGGTATTTAAAAATGGCAGAGAATCAGAAAAAGTTAAAGCAATTAATTGATAATTTACTACCAAAAACAATTCAAAATCAAAAAAATTTAAAATTTATTCAAAGAAACGGAATGAATTTATGTATGATTGCGAACCAAACTCCTGAATTATGTTTAGAAGCTATTAAACAAAACCCTTCTGCTTTACAATGTGTCCAAAATCAGACTGAGGACTTGTGTTTATTAGCTGTTAAACTAAATGGAGATATATTGCGATTTGTTAAGTATCCTACAGAAGAGATGTTTTTAGAAGCAGTTAAACAAAATGGAAATGCATTAAACCATATAAAAAATCAAACAGAAGAGATGTGTTTAATAGGAGTTAAGCAGAATGGTTTTGCTTTAAAATATGTAAACCATCAAACAGAAAAGGTATGTTTAGAAGCAGTTAAAAAGAATGGAAAAGCATTAATATATGTTAATAAACAAACACCTGAGATTTGTTTGTTAGCTATGGAAAAAGATATAAGTGTTTATATTTTGATTAATAAAGATATTCTTGATCAGCTAAAATAATTGAAACAAATCCAAATTAAAAAGGTTTAAGATGTTAAAAAAATTAAAACAATTAATTATTCGTACAACAAATACAAATATAATAAATAAAAATAAACAAAAGAATATTGATGATTTAAAATCAATTAAAAAATTTGTTTGGGGATTACAATATATAAAAAATCCATCTAGAGAAGTTTGTTTAGAAGCTGTTAAGATTGACGGACGGGTATTATCGTGTGTTAAAAAACAAACTCCTTTATTATGTTTTTTAGCAGTTAAGCAAAATCCATTAGCTTTACAATATGTTACAAACCAAACTGAAAAACTTCAAAAATTAGCTATATCTTTAAATAGTAATACATTGCAATACATTGAAAATCCAACAGAAGAGATGTGTCTATTAGCTGTTAGAAAAGATGCTAAATCATTATATCATATTCAAAACCCAAGTCAAGAAGTTTGTTTAATAGCTTTACAAAAAAATGTTGATATTATAGGCTACATTGAAAATCCAACAGAAGAGATGTGTCTATTAGCTGTTAGAAAAGATGGTTATCTTTTAGGATCTATTAATGAACCAACTACTTTAGTTTGTCTCGAAGCAGTTAAACAAAATGGCATGGCATTAGAATGTGTTTATAGCCAGACTCCTGAGATTTGTTTAGAAGCAGTTAAACAAAATCCTGATGCATTACAATTTATTAGTAATGATATTTTAAATCAAGTATTTTCTAATAAATAATTGAAACAAATCCAAATTATTACTTGATTAATTTATATTTGATGTTATATTACTATTACAATAAAAGGTATTTAAAAATGAACTATAAAGAAAAATTAAAAGTTATATTAGAAGATGCAAATAAAATAAATGGATTTCCATATAACCAAACGAAAGCTGTTTGTGAAATAGTTTGTAAAGAAGATCCGTCTAGTATAGAACATATAAAAAATCAAACAGAAGAGATGTGTTTGATTGCAGTAAAAGTAGATGGTAAACTTTTAAAATATGTTAAGAATCAAACAGAAAAAGTTTGTATCGAAGCGGTTAAACAAAATGGATCGGTTTTATTTTATGTTAAGAATCAAACTGAAGAAATTTGTATTGAAGCTATTAAACAAAATAAATTTGCATTTAGATATGTTTGTAATCAAACAGAAAAAGTTTGTTTATATGCAGTTAAAAAATATGGTGAAAATTTAGATTATGTAATTAACAAGACTGAAAAAATCTGTTTGCAAGCAGTTAGACAAAATGGATTGGCTTTATTTTATGTTAATAACCAAACACATGAAATTTGCTATGAAGCAGTAAGAGAAAATCCAATGGCTATTCAACATGTAAAAATTCAAACTGAAAAACTTTGTTTAATGGCAGTAAATAAAAATCCTTTTGCAATAGAATATATTGGCAATCCAACTGAAAGAGTTTGTATAGATGCTGTTAAAAAAGAAAGTAATGTTTTACGGTATATTGGTTGTCAAACTGAAAAAATTTGTTTAATAGCAGTTAAAAAATGTGAATATGCTTTACAATTTGTTAATAATCAAACAGAAAAGATTTGCTTGGAAGCAGTTAAATATGATGGTTTTGCAATTAAATTTGTCCAAAACCCTACTGAAGAGATGTATAATATTGCAGTTTCAAACTATGGATATGCTTTAAAATATATTAAAAATCAAACTTATGAAATTTGTTATAAAGCTATTATGCAAAATAAAGATGCCATCATACATGTTAATCAAGATATTATAAATAGTTTTATAGGGAATTAAAATGACTATTGTAGAAAAACAATTAATTCAAATTATTAATATTTATAAAAATCCTAAGCCCCAAAAGAGCAGAATTATTTTAGCTAATGATGGAATAGAATTTAAATATATTAAAATCCAAACAGAAAAGATATGCATCGAAGCAGTTAAAAAAGATGGGTATGATTTAAAATATGTTCGAAACCAAACAAGACGAATTTGTTTAGAAGCTGTTAAAGATGCAGGGTGTTCATTAAAATATGTAAAGAATCAAACACCTTTACTATGTACATTAGCAGTTAAACAGAATTATAGAGCACTTAAATATGTAAAAACCCAAACACCTGAACTTTGTTTTTTAGCAATCAAACAAAATGGGTTGGCGTTAGAATATGTTCATAAGCAAACACCTTTATTATGTATGATTGCCGTTAGAAAAGAAAGATGTGCAATGGGTTTTGTTAAGAGACAAACATTTAAACTTTGTCGTTTAGTAATTAGTAAAAGGGCAAATAATTTACAACTTATTAGAGAAGAATATCAAACTAAAAAAGTTTGTTTATTAGCAGTTAAACAAGATGGCATGGCTTTAGAACATGTAATAACCCAAACACCTGAAATTTGTAAAACAGCTCTTAAAAACATTCGTTATTCAACGAGTGATAGTCCTATTCGATATATCAAAAACCAAACTGAAGAGCTTTGTATAGAAGCAGTTAAATATGATGCTAAAGCTTTGAAGTGGGTGGAGAATCAAACAGAAGCTATTTGCATAGCGGCTGTTAAAAAATATGGTGGGGCTTTAGAATGGGTAGAAAATAAAACAGAAGAAATTTGTTTAATAGCAGTTAAAAAAAACGGTGTAGCTTTAAAATATGTAGAACATCAAACAGAAGAAATTTGTATTGAAGCAATGAAAAATCATGGTGGGTTGGATTATGTCCAAAATCAAACAGAAGCTATTTGTATAGCGGCTATTAGAAAATATGGATGGGCTATAAAACAAGTTAAAAACCAAACCGAAACTATATGCATTGAAGCAGTTAAAAAAGATGCAAATAATTTAGAATACGTCCGAGTTCAAACACCATTAATTTGTTTAGAAGCTATGAAGAAAGATAAAGATGTTTATGTATATATACATAAACATATATTAGAACGTTTAAAATTAAAATGAGAATTAATAAAATGGATTATAAAGTTGAATTAAAAAAGATATTTTCAGGAACAAATAAATCAAAAAAGTTCCCTAAATACCAAACTCCTGAAAATTGCCTAGTAGCTGTTAAAAATGATGATTTTAATTTTCGTTATGTAGAAAATAAAACAAAAGAATTATGTTTGATTGCAGTTAAAAAAGATGGTAATAATATAATGTTAGTAGATGAACAAAATGAAGAGCTTTGTTTATTAGCTGTTAATCAATCAGCATGGTCTTTACAATATATTAAAAATCCAACAGAAGAGATGTGTTTGATTGCTGTTAAACAAAGTGGATTAGTATTGCGATTTGCAAAAACTCAAACTCCTTTGTTATGTAAAGAAGCAATTAAACAAAATGGGTTAGCAATACAACAAGTTCATAATCAAACTCCTGAGTTATGTTTAATGGCTGTTAAAAAAACAGGAGAGGCTTTACAATTTATTAAAACCCAAACCCCTGAACTATGCTTAAAAGCTGTTAAAGCACACAGTGAGGCTTTAAAACATGTTAAAAACCAAACAGAGGAAATGTGTAATATAGCAGTTAAGAAAAATGGTTATGTTATAGAATATGTATTAGATAAAACACCTGAGATTTGTATAGAAGCATGTAAACAAAATGGAGAAGCTTTAATATATATTAATAATTCAACTTTTGAAATGGAAATTGAAGCAGTTAAAAATAATGGTAGATCTTTAAGATTTGCTAACAACCAAACACCTGAAATGTGTTTGATTGCTGTTCAACAAGATGGTATGAGTTTAAGATATGTTGAGAATCAAACTTTTCAAATTTGTTATGAAGCTTATATGCAAAATAATAGTTCTAAAGTATATGTTAAAAAAGAAATTACAGACCAATTATAATATTTAAAAGAGAATAATTTAATTATTCTCTTTTTTTATGTTTTTATTTTCAGCGCAGCAGAATAATTTTATTAAAAACATTAATGTTTTTAAAAATAAATTATTAAAATATAATTCTTTTCTTTTTAACAAGCTTGAATTTATTATATACGATGCTATATTAATATAAACTAATTAAAAGGAATTAAATAAAATGACTATTGCACAAGAGTTAAATAAAATTATATTGGCAAAACAAAAATGTATTGCTGAAGAAATAGATTATATCAAACCAGAAGATTGTCTTAATGCTGTTAAGGATTCTTGTCATGCATTAAAAATAATTAAAGATCCTACAGATGAAATGATTCGTTTAGCTCTTACAAAAAATGGTTACACTATTAAATATGTTAAACCTCAAACAGAAGAATATTGTATGTTGGCTATTGCAGAAAATCCTAATACTATAAAATATATTAAAGAACCAACTAATTTAGTTGTTCATACAGCTCTTACAAGAAGTGGTTGGACTTTACAATATATTAAAAAACCAACTGAAGAGATGTGTAATATAGCAGTTGAAAATTGTGGTTGTGCATTAAGATTTGTAAAAAACCAAACAGAAGAGATGTGTTTGATTGCAGTAAAACAAGATGGAGAAGCATTACATTATGTTTTAGCTCAAACACCAGCTATTTGCCTTGAAGCGGTTAAGCAAGATGGTATGGCTTTGAAATTTGTTAAATTTCCAACAGAAGAGATGTGTTTAGAAGCAGTTAAAAATAGTGGTAAGGCTTTACAATATATTAGTCTTGAAAATCAAACAGAAGAGATTTGCATTGAAGCATGTAAACAAAATGGATATGTTTTAGAGTATGTACGGATTCCACAAAACCGAGAAATGTGTTTGTATGCTGTTAAAAAAGATGGAATAAATTTAATGCATGTTCATGAACAAACAGATTTCCTTTGTATGGTTGCTGTTAAACAAAATGGTATAGCTTTAGATTATGTCTTAAATCGAACTGAACAAATGTGTATGGAAGCTATTAAACAAAACGAATGGGCTTTAAGTTATATTCAAAACCCAACAACTGAAATGTATTTGACAGCTTATAAAACAAGTAAGTTTGCATTACAAATGATTAATAATCCAACTAAAGAAATGGTTTTATTTGCAATTAAACATGATGGTATGGCTTTAAAATATATTAAAGCTAAAAATAGAACTTTTACCTTGTGTTTAGAAGCATGTAAACAAAATGGACTTGCTTTAAGTCTTGTTCGAGATCAAACTTTAAGAATTTGCCTAGCCGCAGTTAAACAAAATGATGATGCTATTCTATATATTAATAATAAAATGCAAAAATTAATTAAAAAAGGAAAATAAAAGCTTGACTTTTTCTTTTTTTATGTTATATTAAATAATAAAAGGAAAAATATTATGAACGATGTAAAAAAAGAATTAAAAAATATGATCTAGTCTCAAAGAGAATAGATTAAAACAATCAAATGTGATTTTAAAAAACCTGAACAACCTATTTCAACGGTATGTGAAATTAAAAATGTATCTAAAATACAAGAGTTTAAAAGTCATGTATTTGAAAATATTCAAACAGAATAGGGTTGTATAGAAGCAGTTCAAAAATATGGTTTAGATTTACAGCTAGTAAAAGATCAAACTGATAAAATTTGTTTAGAAGCAGTTAAACAAGATGGTATAGCTTTAAAGTATGTTATATTTCCAACACCAACTATTTGCCTATCAGCAGTTAAACAGAATGGCTTTGCATTACAATATGTTTTAGTTGAAAATCAAACATAGTAGATTTGTCTAGAAGCAGTTAAACAAACAGGTGGAGCTTTACAATTTGTAAAAAAACAAACTTATAGAATTTGTTTAGAAGCAATTAAACAAAATCCTTACGCTTTATCAATGATAATTGACCAAACACCTGAACTTTGTATGACAGCAGTTAAACAAGACGGGATAATTTTACAATATGTATTTGATAAAACCCCTGAACTATGTTTAGAAGCAGTTAAACAGAATGGCTTTGCTTTAGTTTATGTTGATATTCAAACTGAAGAACTTTGCATAGAAGCAATGAAACAAAATTATAGAGTTTATGAATAGGTTAAAAATCCCACAAATGAAATGAATATGATAGCTGTAAAATCAGCTCTTTATATGTTTAAGTTTATTAAAAATCCAACTGAAGAACTTTGTTTATATGTAGTTAAAGAAAGTCCTATGTGGATTAGATTTATCAAAACTCAAACAGAAGAGATTTGCCTTGAAGCGGTTAAACAAAATGGACTTACTTTACAATATATTAGCCCTGAAAATCAAACTGAAGAGATTTGCTTAGAAGCAATGAAACAAAATAAAGATGCTATGAAATATATTGATGGCAGAATATTAAAATATTTAGATGCTGATTAATATAATATATTCATTTTATTTAATAATTTATATTATTATAAATAATAATAAAAGGAGTTAAATAAAATGAATAGCGAAGTAAGAAAACGAATATATGAATTATGTTTAGTAGCAGTTAAGCAAAGTGGATACGCTTTATAGTATATTGAAGATGAAGATCAAACTTTTGAATTGTGTTATGAAGCGGTTAAAGAAAGTGGTAGTGCTTTAACTTATGTAGCATAGCAAACATAGTAGATTTGCTTAGAAGCAGTTAGTAATAATAGTTATGCTTTACAACATGTTGCTAACCAAACATAGTAGATTTGCATCGCTGCTTGCACAAGATTAGGACATAATTTAGTTTTAGTTGATATACAAACTTAGGCTATTTGTTTGGCTGCAGTTAAACAAGATGGATTAGTTTTAGAATATGTTACTACTCAAACACCTGAGATTTGTTTAGAAGCATGTAAACAAGATGGATAGGCTTTATAGTTCGTAATAAATCAAACATAGTAGATTTGCATAGCGGCTTGTACAGATAATGGTTAGATGTTGAATTAGGTTGAAAATCAAACTTAGGCTATTTGCATAGTGGCTTGTACGGATGATGGATAGGTTTTAGAATATGTTACTACACAAACTTAGGCTATTTGTATTGCGGCTTGTTCATCTTATGGTGGAGCTTTAGAATATGTTACTACACAAACTTAGGCTATTTGTATAGCGGCAGTTAAAGATAGAAGTCATGCAATAAGTCAAGTTAATAATATAACACCTAAAATACGTTTAGAAACAGTTAAAAGAAACTCTGAAAAATTAGAAAGATTTTCAGAAGAAGATCAAACTGAAGAAATGTGTATTGAAGCTGTTAAAAAAGATGGATATACATTAGAATACGTTGCTGAATCAAATAGAACTTTTGAAGTTTGTTTGTAGGCAGTTAAAGAAAGTGGTTCTGCTTTAAGTATTATTTTAGATGAGGGTGGAGATTAATTAATTTAATTTAATTTAGGCTATAGAATTTAATAAATTCTATAGCCTATTTTTTTTATACCCTGTTCCAGGCGCAGCATCAATATATTTTTAAAAACATTAATGTTTTCAAAAAAAAATTAAGTGTTAAATTTTAAATATTCATTTTATTTTACAATTCACTTGACTTTTCATTAAACACCCTTATATTCTATTATACTTTAAAGAAACAAATTAATTCAAAAAGTTTTTGGATTACGGCTTGACTTTTCATTTTGAGGGGTTATATTGTAACATAGTAAAAATTAAACAACTAAAAAAAGGAATTAGTAAAATGGCAGGTAACACAGAAAAAATAGTATTAGGAGCAATTTTTTTACCATTCATTATTGTTAGTATGATTTATTTAAGTGTATTGTTTTTAGCAGTACCTTTTTTATTCATGTTTATTAGTGAAATGGGAGCACCGTGGATAATCACAATTATAGGTTATTTAGCTTTAAGTGCTACTATATTATTCATAACAGGGTTTTATTTTAAAACAATTGTTACAATCGTTATTAACGCAGTAGATTAATTAAAAAATAAGGAATAAAAATGATTAAAAAATTAAGTAAACCAGTAATTGAATTAAAAGATGTTATTCAATCTCATATGGATAACATCAATAACTTTCCTTTATTAACAAAGGAAGATGAAATTAGATATAGCGATATGCTTAAAAACGAAGCTACCAAAGAATATGCGGTTGAAAAATTGATTGAAAGTAATTTGAGATTAGTTATCAAAATAGCACATGGATTTAAAGGAGCAAATCTACCTTTTGAAGATGCAATTTCCGAGGGGACGATTGGATTAATGACAGCGGCAAGAAAGTTTAATTATGAAAAAGGTGGAAAATTCAGTACCTATTCAGCTTGGTGGATTAAGAATAAAATTCAGAGAGCGATTAACAAAAACCAAATGATTAGAGTTCCTATTTTAACTGAACAGAATAAATATAAAATGGATAAAGCTATTACAGCTTTTAAAACATCTAATAAAGATACACCAACATTTAATCATCTTTCAGAAGAGTTGAAATTTTCTAAAAAGCAAATAGCTAAACTTAAAAGAATTGACACAGGTACGGTATCAATGCATACTCCTTTTGATGATAGTAGTGACAGCAATGAAATTGGAGATATTATTCAAGATGATACAAAGGTTAATTTCTTAGAAAGTATTATGAAAAATGATGATTTTAAATTTGTTGCAAAACATATTAAAGAATTGCCTGAACGTGAACAGATTATTTTAAATATGCGTTATGGTTTAGATGGTAGTAAACCAAGTACTTTAGAAGCTGTTTCAAATGTAATTAATCTTACAAGAGAAAGAGTGAGACAGCTTGAAAATGCTACGTTAAGAAATTTAAAAAGAATTATTAAAAAGAATATGTAATTTAATCACTATACATGCTTGAATATTTGATTTGAACATGTATAGTAATAGTATAATAACAACAAAGGAATGTATTATGAATAATTATAGAGTTGAAGTAAGACAGACAGGTGATGTATTTAAAGGATTTATTTCTTTTGGTGAAGCGGAAAAAACAATTGAAGGTTATGAACAAGATGATTTAGTTGAAGGACGTTTTGAAGAAAATTATTATCAAATCAGCCGTAAAGAAATTGAAGATGGTGTTGAAAATTGGGTTCGTGTAAATGAATACGATCAATCAGATGAAGAGATCAATGATTTTAATGAAGTAATGTCTTCACTAAAAAAATAAAGGTTAAATAAAATGAGTTATTCATTAATAAAAGGTATTAATTTCAAAGATGGTAAAGTTAATTTCAAGTGTGCATCAAGTAATGTGTATCCAAAAGATTATACTTGGTTTACTTCACAAAATCTAACTGATTTGTTAAATTCAAAAGGCA
This sequence comes from Hyalogyrina grasslei, assembly GCA_034780735.1. Lineage (NCBI taxonomy): Eukaryota > Metazoa > Mollusca > Gastropoda > Hyalogyrinidae > Hyalogyrina > Hyalogyrina grasslei. The sequence continues at coordinate 15,377 of JAUZSW010422174.1, forward strand.
GTATAGCTGTTAAAAAAGAAATTTTATTGGATTATTGGGGTGGAGAATTCCAACCAGGCATTAAAAATAATTATTCTAAGTCAGTTGAATATTTACAATTAAATAAGTTTAAATTTAATTGGGATAATACAGGCGAGGGCAAACTATATAGTTATAATGAATTGAAAGATGCGTTATACCAAGGCTATTTAGATTTTAAAAACCGTAAAAAAGGTAAATTCATTGTTCAAAAACGTGATAGTTATTATGTTAGTAGAAAAGTACGAAATGGATTATATCTTTCGCCTAATAAATATAATGCTAAAGTATATTCATCTAAAGAAGAAGCTATTTTAGAAGTGCATAACAATAGTCTTAGAGAAGATTATAAAATCATAGAGGAGGTTTAAAATGAAACGTTCAATAGTTGTTTATTACACTATGAAAGGCAAACCAAAACGGAAAAGACCCTTTGATAACTTTGATGATGCTCATGCTTTTGTTAAAGAGATTAATGATGATAAAGATTGTATTGCTTATGAATTAAAAACTATTATTTAAGGAATGAAAATGAGCACTAGAAAAGAATTGATAAAATTAATTGAAATACTTCAAAATACTAAAAAATATAAAACTGAAAAAGAATATTTAACAATAGTTAAAAAAGATGGTTTGCTTTTGCAGTGTATTGAGAAACCAACACTAGCTATTTGTTTTGAAGCCGTTAAACAGAATTGTATGGCATTACAATATGTTCCTGAAGATTTCAAAACAGAAGCTGTTTACATCGAAGCTGTTAAACAAAGTGGGCATTTACTTCAAAGAATACCTGAAGAAAAAAGAACCCCTGAGATTTGCTTAAAAGCAGTTAAAAACGATGGTGAAATTATTCTTGAGATTAAAAATCCTACAAATGAAATGGAATTAGAAGCAGTTAAACAAAACCCAAATGCTATAACTTTTATTAATAACCCTAATAACCAACTCTGCATGATGGCAGTTAAACGAAATAGCAGTGTTTTGTTTTGTATAAAAAACCAAACAGAAGAGATGTGTCTAGTAGCTGTTAAAGATGATGGGCGTAATTTAGAATATGTTATTAACCAAACAGAAAAAATCTGTTTAGAAGCGGTTAAACAGAATGGAGATGCATTAAAATATGTATTAGATAAAGATGAATTATTAAATTATTGTAATTAATTAAAATAATTTAATTAAATTAAACTAAGATTATTAAAAATCTTAGTTTAATTTTTTGTCTATTTTTTATTTAAACCATTCAAATTTTTTAAAAACATTAATGTTTTTAAAAATAAAATTAGTTTTATTTCATTTATTTTTATTTAAAGACTTGACTTTTTAGTTTAAGGTATTATATTTATTATAAATTAATTTAAGGAATTAAAACAAAATGAAATTAAGTCGTAAAATTCAATGTTTAAAACAAAAATATAATAAAATTAATGAAGAAGATTTTATAAAAATATTAGTTATTGATAAAACTAAAACTAAAAAATATATTCATTGGATGCTTAAACGTTTTCTTAGTAAATATGAAGATCGTTCAAAAGTTATAGATATTTTAAATGAGTTAATTCCTAAATATGAAAAACTTCATTTTAACAAAAGATTAAAACCATCTGATAATAACATTCAATCATTTAAAACAACAGAACAATTATTTGATGCTTTAAAATTTTATAATAATTCGATAAGCAAATCGCAGATTTCAAAAGGGGTTAAAGATTTTGATAAAGATATTAATAAAGATGAATTGCAATTTGAAAATGAATTTGTAATTATTGTATCTCCTAAGAGTAAAGAAACAAGTTGTAAATATGGTGTTGGAACAAAGTGGTGTACATCAGCTCGTGGACATAGTAATTATTTTGATAGTTATTATTATAATAATAATATTACTTTGTATTATATCCTACCTAAAAATAAAAAAGAACAAAAAATTGCTGTGGCAGTTGATGTTAATGGTAAAAAAGAATTTTTCAATACCAATGATTCAAAACTATCTTTAATAGAATTTGAAAAACAAATAAAAAAATGGGATATACCATTTTAAATTATAGATTTGACAATGTTATTTTTTGTGTTATATTTTATTATATAAAAGATTTCTTTTGTATAATAAAAACCATAAAAAAGGAAATTTAAAATGGGAAAAAATATTACAGAATTAAATAGTTTTCAAGAATTAATGGATGCATGTGATGATGCTAATTGGGGTTTGTGCAACAATGGAGATTCCAGAATATGGGATAAATATATAAATGGTGGTGTTCGTTTTTATATCATGATTTTTAAAAATGAAAAATGCCTTTTAGGTGTATTCCCTGATGGTAAAATAGAAGGTTATGATTCAAGAAATAATCAAATTTAATATTTTATTTAACATTATTAAAAAAACTTATAATTTATAAATTATAGCTTATAAATTATAAGTTTTTTAATTTATCCTTTTTTAGTATACGTTCATAATTTCTATTCTTATACCCTCCAACACTACCAATGCAATTTAAACTAACTTTTATTTGTTTTTTTTTTTACTTTATAACCTTGATTTTTTCTTAATATAGTGTATATTTAAAATAACGATTTAAAAGGAAAAAATGAATATATTTAAACCAGCTAATGAAAAAGAAATAGAGAAAAGACAATCTGAATATTGGGATGCTTGGATAACTAAAGAAATTAAAGCTAAAAAACTATTTTTAAACGAAGATGGTAGCTATGATTATAAAGGTAATATTGATTTTAGTTATAAAAACTTAACTAAAATACCTATTAAATTTAATAAAATAGATGGTAATTTCAATTGTAGTCATAACAAATTAACATCTTTAAAATATATGCCTGAAATAATTAATGCTAGTTTTTATTGTAGTAACAATCAATTAACATCTTTAAAATATATGCCTGAAATAATTAATGCTAGTTTTAATTGTAGTCGTAACAAATTAACAACTTTAAAATATATGCCTAAAGAAATTAATGGTATTTTCAATTATAATTATAACAAATTAAAAAGGAACTAACTAAAATGAGTATTGAAAACAAACTAAAAGATTTAATTACTAAAACCAAATCAAAACAAAAACCTGAAAAGAAAATAGATTTAAATATTTCAGAAGATAGATTAAAAGCAGTTAAAAAAAATGGATTAATGTTAGAGTGTATTAAAACTCAAACACCTGAGATTTGTATGATTGCAATTAAAAATAATGTTTGTGCTTTAAAACATGTAAAAGACCAAACAACTGAATTATGCATGTTTGCAGTTCAATTAAATGGTATGGCATTACAATTTGTAAAACATCAAACTCCTGAATTATGTTTAGAAGCTGTTAAAAATAATCGTGCTTCAATTGAATTTGTAAAAAACCAAACACCTGAGATTTGTTATATGGCAGTTGAATACAATAGTTATTATATTCAACATATTAAAGACCAAACACCTGAATTAGTTCAGTTAGCAATTACAACAAATGGTATAGCATTAAAGTATATAAGAAACCAAACCCCTGAGTTATGTATGATTGCTGTTAAACAAAACGGATATGCTTTAAAATATGTTAATAATAAAACACCTGAGATTTGCCTAGCCGCAGTTAAAAAATATCCTTGGGTTTTAAGTATTGTTCCTAATCAAACTGAAGAGATGTGTTTGATAGCTGTTAAAGCAGATGGTTATAATTTAAAACATGTAAATGTTCAAACACCTGAGATTTGTTATGAAGCTCTTAAACAAAAGGAAGATGTTCTTATTTATATTAACAAAGATATTATAGAAAATATTTAATTTATTTTAATATAATGCTGGACTTTTTAGTTTGAGGTATTATATTTATATAAACTAACTAATAAAATAAGGAATTAAAACAAAATGACAAGAACTCAAAGTATTTTAAAACGGTTGATTAAAAAAGCTATGAAAGAAGCTAACTGTGAAGACCCAATTATGTTTTTGCTTAAAAACAATCCTTTCTTGATTAAGGATATTGAGCAAACACCCCAGAGATGCCTAGTAGTTATTGAACA